>JAAAKG020134262.1:0-13902 GCA_010014905.2 Druon quercuslanigerum | reverse complement strand
AATCGAGAAATCGATCGTTTTCGCCACTATTTTCAGTTGAAAAACGTGGTATTTTCGACGTGGATATTGGACAAAAATAGTTTACTATTGAAAAATATGAATTTTCAACTGGAAAAATAAAATTTTAAAAACGTCACGTGAACAGATTCCTACCCTACCGAAACTTTTTTTATTTCCTAACTTATTTTCAATTTAAGCCCCACATCGCGGTTAAATATTTGAGATAATAAATAAGAAGCACTAAGAAATCTGGGTCTGGATCTAAATTTTAATAATTATGTAAAAAGTAAAAAAAATTATTTACAAAAACAATTTTTTTTCATAATTATTGAAATTTAGGAACAATCCCAGTTTTCAAAGTGCTTTTTATTTATTATGCCAAATTTTCAACCCGATGTGGTGCTTCTTGGGAAAATAAGTTAGGAATCAAAATTTAATTTTCTCCAAAATAGTTTAATTTTTGATGGAAGAAATGAATTTTCAACTGAAAAATATTTTGAACCAAAATAAAGCGATCTAATTTACAACAGAATAGTTACATTTTTAAATATATGCAGTGAAGCTCTTTTATAGCGCCAATTTTGGGGCTGACGGTTGGTGGGAACTGAATCATTATAGCCCGCTACGCGAACCCCGCGCAGCTCCTGTTACACCGACTTGTGGCGCGGCGTCGATTCTATAAAGGGCTATAGAAGAGAGGGCTATTGAAGGGTTTCACCGTAGTTGGATTTTCCATTTAAAAAGATAGACTTTTAAGCAAAAATGGAATTGATTGAATCCTAAGAGAAAATCGTAAAAAGAACAGCAAATGTGTTTATAATTTCTTAAAAATTTTACAAAGAGTGTAAAGGAATCTACTTTAAAATTTGAATAAGTTTAAGAGGTATTCCGAAATTTTGATACGATTAAAAAATAATTAAAACTTGTAAAAATTTGATAGTATTTTAAAACATTGCAAAACATTACAAAAGATTTGAAAAAATCTGAAATATTTTGAAGTTTGTTTTTTAATTTTGCAGAATTAAAAAAAATCCGAAAATTTTGAATAAATTAAAAAAATTAGAAGATTAGAAGGTCTGACAAGATTAGAAAAAAATAATTATTTTCCTATTATTCGTTTGCAAATTTTTAATGATTTTTTATTTTAAAAAATGTGCTTTAAGAGAAAATAAAGAAAGGCTTTTAAGCATATCAAGGCCTAAAATTTAAAAGAAGAGTGTAGAAGATTTTAAAGCAAAATGTTTCAATTCAGTAAGATTAATGAATAAAAAAAATTGAGTAAATTCAAGAAATATTCAGAAGAATGGAAGAGATCGAAATCCAACTTTTAACATAAATTCTGTTAGAAATTTAGATTTTTAAATATTCAAAAAATAAACTTTAGAAGCTTTTATGGAATTTTTCAAGATTTCAAGGAGATAAAACTATTTTTATTAAAGTTCCTGGGAAAAGTTAAGAAGATTATAATGCAATTTTTTACATCCTGAATGATTTATCAAAATTTAAAAAGAAATTTTAGTCAGTAAAAAGATATTTAGGAATTTAAGTCGCTTCTAATATATTAGAAATATTAAAAAACTTGTAAACATTTTCGAAAATTTATCAAATATTTCTAGGTTTCTTCCAAACTTCTAAATATGTTCTAAACATCTTTTACGAAGACTCGAATTCTTCCTAATTATTCTGTTAAGTCCAATAGAATAAAAATCTTTAATGTCCTATTCGTTCTTTTTTGACACATCTATTTTCATGCTATTTTAGGCTATAGTGACAATTTTTGAGATTTTAAGAGAAAAAGCCGAAAAGTTATTAACTTGACCTCATACGCTTTCTTAATATATCCAAACTTTACAAAACTTTTAATGTCTTAAAATACTTATCTCCCTATGACAAAATTTAGTTTTTACAATTATATTTTAACTGTAGAGTAATTTTAATTGCAAATAATTGTAAAATAAATTTAACAAAATTTATTTTGTGAAGAAATATCTCATTATTTTAAAAGGACAAAATAATTCTAAACGCAAGTCTTTGTATAGTACCTCATTAACTAATGAACATATTTTTAGAATATTTTTCCTTAGGGTCAAACATAGCACAAAAAGCCATCGTGAAATTTCAAATAAAAACTGAACTTTGTATACATTCATTTTAAAAATGGAAAATAATAATACTTTTATAAATATTCATACTTTTAGAATATTTTTCCTTGATTCTACCCTAGGGTCAAACATGGCACAAAAAACCGTCGTGAAATTTCAAATAAAAACTGTACTCTGTATGCATTCATTTAAAAATGGAAAATAATTATACTTTTATAAATATTCCTAAATTTTATTTTAATATAATACTTAGGGAACAGATTTCAGAAATGAATTTATAAAAATATCTCTATTATCTAGTAAAATACTATGAAGAATCGCCTTTAAAATTATACAAATTTTTAAAATGTTAGCAAACGGTTGTACAGATTTAAAATTAAAAATTAAAAATAAGAAAGCTCAAAAACCTAAAAGAGTTTTTTTCATTTTCGTGAAACCTTACAAAATTATTAAAAAATCTTCAAAAGTTTAATTATTTGCAAATCCTTTCAAAATTTCTGAAAATCTCTTAAACTTACTCAAATTTGAAAGTAAATTTTTTAAAGCATCATATACTTAAAAAAATTGTTTAACAAAATTACACAAAAACCCTACTGAGAATTATGTACCTTAATTCAAGATGAAAAAAATGGACTTAGAATCTTCTAAAGTTTTTCCAGCACCTTTAAGAAAAATAGTTTTATCTCCTTGAAATCTTTCAGAATTCCTTTAAAGCTTCTAAAGTTTATTTTAAAACAAATTTTTATATCCAGAATTCTAACAGAATTTAAGTTTAAAGTTCGATTTAAATCTCTTCCATTTTTCTAAATATTTCTTGAATATACTCTATTTTTTTTATCTCTTAATCTTACCAAATTGAAACATTCTGCTTTAAAATCTTGTCCACTGTTCTTTTAAATTTGAGGAAATCCTTTGAAACGTATTGAAATCTTTTTAAATTATACTTTAAAATTAATGTTTCAAACTAACAAATTATATTGATTATTCGTAGAAACCCAAAAGCATTTTTTTCTTTTCGTTAACCTTACAAAATTCTTTAAAAATCGTTACAAGTTTTAATTATTTTCGAATCCTTTCAAAATTCCTGACTTTCTTAAACTTACAAGAAATTTCAGGAACTTTCATTCCCTGTACACTCTGCAAAATTTAATTTACTTAAAAACTTCTCCTAATAGCCAGTTAGCCACCTAAAACGAATCGTGAAGTCGGGGGGCTCACGTTCGTGCTCGTGCATTTTCAACTCTACACGATAGGCCAGTCAAAAGAAGAACAAATATGACTCTATCTTCGAAAAAATTATAAATAAGCAAAAATTTTCATTTATCACTTCCAGTGGGGGGGGGGTGTTGAACTACCACAAAAATTTCAGTAACTCTCAGCTTTGTGGATTTTATATAATAATGCAAAATAGTTGCAAAAGTAATATTTTGGAAGTTTTTCTTGTTTTTCATGTAAAACGGTAAATTTGCGAAAAAAAGTTTTATAGAAAAATGTTCGGCACCTTATTCTGCACAAATTAGGTCCTTTCCACTCTTTATTATTAACCTTTTCTTTAATAAAAAGCGGTAAAGAATAGATTTGGACAAAACTATTCTTGCCTCATTGAATGATCATTTTTGAAGTCAGCGAACCTAAATTATGTCCATAAGCATTTCTCCAGGTTACCTACCACCTTATATAAAAAAAGTTTCAATAAATTAATTATCACCTTAGTTAATAAATTTTTTCGTCCATCTTCGGGCCTACATTTGGTACACTTAAGTTGGTGCCTGAGGGCAGGTACTTCGTAAGAGGCTTGCTTGACATGTGTGCAAGATAACTGCAAAATTGGAATAATGTGCCATAATTTTTAATCATTGAAATGTAGGCTTTAATAAACCTTTGTTAAAATTCTTCGAAAACTCTGAACTCCTGCACTTGCTCCTGGCTAATAATCACGGGTCGCTTCTACCTCAATTTTTGCCTTTAATGGGGGAAAAGGGCCAGCTAATCCTCTCATTTTTTTACACAGATTTCGAAGCCTATACCCTATACTCCTATAGGATAGGGCCTTTAGTCCTATAAAATTGAATGTACAGTCGGATACAAAAATAGTTTGCGAGTTTTAATTTTAAAGATATATTTCTTTCACTATGTTGTGTTCTTCTTTGCCTGAGTTATATTGGTTTTCTTAAAAAAATAATTTTTTCAACAAGCAAACAATTCAATAGAAGAAATAAATTGTATTGCTCCATTGCTTAATCATTAAAGCGACGTTATAATTTACAATTTTTAATAATATTTACGAAAATTTGATGACACTTCATAGAATTTTCAAAACCTGTGCGGAAATATGGATTTATATGAATTATTATTATTAATGAAAGTAGCCAGAAGAGTAACAAATGCTATGGGGTAGATTCCGATTACTATTTTGGATTTTTGTACTAAATCTATTTTCTCCTCTCAATTGTTAACTGAAATTTACTGAAATTAAATATTAAATTAAATAAGCCTTTCTGAAGATCTCTGCAAAAAACTGGATTTAAATTAATAAGTCTAACACCTCAAAATACACCCAATAGTCATAAATGCTTTAAAAAAGCATGTCGGAAACTTTTTAATACTGTATCTATTTTCACGTTCACAATTTTTTACTTAAGTTACTGAAATTCAATATTAAGTTAAATAGACCTCTCTGAAGGTCTCTGCAAAAATCTGGATTCAAATTAATTAGCGTAAGCCCTAAAAATACACCTAAAAGTCATAAATGCTTTAAAAATGCATTTCCAGGTCTCTTCAATGTCATAATAAATTTGATTAAACCGTACAAAATTTTATTAGTGAAAATAGATACAGTATTGAAAAGTTACCGAAATGTATTTTTAAAGCACTTACGACTATTGGGTCTATTTTTAGGGCTTAGGCTAATTAATTTAAATACAGATTTTTGTAGAGACCTTAAGAAATTTCTATTTAATTTAATATTGAATTTCTGTAAATTTCAGTAAAAACTTGCAAACGTGAAAATAGATACAGTATTAAAAACTGGCGAAATGCATTTTTAAGGCATTTATGACTGTTGGGTATATTTTTAGGGCATAGGCTAATAAATTTGAATTCAGATATTTGCGCAGATCAGTACAAATATCTATTTAATTTCATATTCAATTTTAGTAATTTTCAGAACAAATTTTAATGCAGGAATTGATATTAGAACGAAAGTGTAGGTGAAAATTTATTTATTTTTGTAAAGTTCTGATTTTCCAATAGATTTAATGTTTTATGAATAAAAGTGTCGCTTTGGCGCGCTTTTCTTATTTGCGGTTCCTTTAAATGTCGCCTTTATTTTACATTAATGAATTTATCACCTTAATTGTATGTCTCTTGTCTACTTTTTTATATGTTCGTCGTTGTCCAAAAACATATAGATTTTGTTTCGTCTATTAATTAAAATGTAGTTTCAACAAAAAAAGCCTCTTTCATTTTTATGAGGCTTTTGTATGATACGTTTTTTGTTTATTTTTATTTCATTTGGTGACACACATCAGAATAATTTTCAAAAACTGACTTTTAAAAAATTGACTCTTAACCATTGACATGTTTGACTCCAAAATGGAATATTCTTGTTCTGTACAACAAAATAAACACAGGTATTTTTCTTTCTTTTTCTATTTTTAAAACGAATTTTTTTTGTAATTACATGCTAGAAACGATCGTTATGTATGTATATATTATTTATTTAGACTCTCAGAAAAAGGCACGCAGTGGTAGCCGAAACGAATTATTGTGTAAATGAGTTGTGTAAATGACGTTAGATTCAAGTCGTGTAAAACAATAATGTCAATTTCTTTGAACTATTCTCGATTGCTTAATATACGTATTGTAATAAGGAAGTGTCGCTCTTGACAGTTTATTTTGGTAAATTTCAAAATTCGCCAACATGTAACGACTCGCACGTTTCAAGGAGTGATGCCGCAGGGGATACATCTATTTCAAAATAGGGAATATTATTATATTGTTATTAAAAGTAGTTGCTCCAAAATTGCCAAGTCTTCAAGATGTTGCTGCTACCCGCGACGTTCCACGAGACCACCCTGATTGGTTTAGTTTGTGTCTCTCCGAAATTTCCCAGTCTCAATTTTACTTTCTTGCTCATTTCAGAAGAATTCACTATTTCCAATACTCATGTAACTCATGTAACTGCTGGTCACTGTTAACACTCTCTTCCGTGCACTCTTCACTTCACTACCAATCCATCCAAGCAGTTCCTTTTCTCTTGGCGTAAAGTCATCTTCAATTCTAATGGACGTACCCCGAAGTTAGTCTTTATTTGCCTTCAGACTCCTCTTCTCAGTCCAAGAGGCTAATTTAAGCAATGTCCCACTTCCTATCACTCTCATATGTTCGATGCTAATAATCAGTCCGGTATGTCCCCATATCGTATTTTCCATCTCCCTTGCCACTCTTTTTCCTCTTTTCGCAACAAACGCCTTCACCAAGCAACCGTCAGACAGTAAACAAAGCGCGATTAAAGTCAGACCCTTTGCTTACAAAATAATGAATGTTTGAACGTCTGTTAGACATAACCATCATCTAGTCTTTGACACAAAAGAAAACTTGGGAAACAAATTATTTACAAGGCAGTCGTATCGATTCACAAAAACTACTTTAAAGTCAACGTGGACGATTTTATTTATGATCCATCTTTAAACAACAATTTAATTAAATTGAATAAATTATCACCCTTTATTGAGATTAGGTATTCAAAAGTTTGAATTTGTCCCAAAAAATTCATTATCAACCATTTGTATTGTTGAAATTCCAATATTAGACAAAATTGTGGACTTTAAAGTGATAACATCAGGGATTCCATCTACAATTGCAGGTATAGTGGGTATATCATTTTTAGAACAATTAAAGTTATCTATATCTGCGTTTCTTTCATAAATAGAGAAAATTTTGCCGACATTTAATTTAAATTTCTTGTATACTTAAAAGCTATGCGTTTTTAACCAGAAGCGAATTAGGTCGGACGTACTGTCCGACTGTACTGTCATAATTAATTATCTATTCAGTGACAGATCAAATTTTCATTGCCAACCAAGATACAACGCATAGACACTTAAATTTTCAGATCTTTTATCTGTATAGTCGATATTTTTCTTCTCGTTTCTGAGCTAATCTGATTGTCTAATTTTTACTGTCTTTTTCCACTGAAAAATGGAGGCAACTCAAGGTTAGTTCTAGATACGCGATTGCGGTCGAACAATCCACTTATATTGTAACGAGCTCTGTTTCGTCTAATGAACAAGTACAAATTGACTTCCTAAAATAAGTCATTTTCTAAGGTTTTTATCAACCGTGTAAATTAGTTGAATACTTTCATCTAATATAAACCAGCCACATTGACTTCTTTACTAATTAATCACTTTTTACTAAATATAGCTCTTACTTTATCAGATTCCAATTCCAATTCTAAAGAATATTAAAGGCGAATTTTTTAACCCTAAACTCAAAACAAAATCCACTTCATACGAATTTATCTTAAAATTAAAGCAGCCTAATTTGTTGCAACTTATCCTTAAATTGAGTGAATAAGTTATCTCTTCTCTTAAGAATTCACCCAAATTTTACAAGATGCCTAACAAGTTCAATCGATATCAATCGCACCCTTAGTGTGTCAATGATGACATCTATGGCCGAGTGTTTCGCCATACAACAAGGGGTTGTAAACTTCGACAGTTATAATGGCAAGAACATACCCGTTAGGCCAAATGTGAAACGAAGTATCTTAAGGCGGTTTTTTGAGTTCGGTTAAAAAGAGAGGTACGAGACAGCATCAATGGAAAAAAGTTTACAACACTCGAAGATTTAATTAAACCCCTAAAACAACCATTCGCACCCCGAACAACTTATTCATGGTATTTAAATGAAATCTCAACTATTCGAATGAATCGAGAGCAAAAGGTTAGCGAATTTTTCGATAGAGTTAATCTCCTAAAATCAGGAGCTCGGTCAGCTCTTGAAGATAAATATCTTAATGTTGAGCAACTATTAGCTTCCCTTCATGATTGTGCCCTTGATGCCTTCAAATGAGGTCTACCTGATAATACAGCAGGCCTAGTAGAAGCTCGTATTTCCTAACACTTAAATTCTAATAGAATAGTCGCACTTGAATACGAAGCAAGCTGCAAATAAGCCCTCAATATTCTTCAAACTATTAATGTGATTCAAAATAACATTATCATTATTATTCATGTTCACGGGATCGTCGTCCTAGCCCCTATGTCCAAATTATGTCAACTTCCGATACGCATAAAAATCCATATCACATACGTTCTCATACACACGAATTTTCAAATGGCTTAAATGAGCACAGTCCTCATCTTTCAAATAATCACATTCCAACGACTCCGTTGTAAAGTAAAGGACATCCCAATCCCTATTATCAGACAAATGAGATTAACCCTCAGGCCCATACAGACTTCTAGCATTTAAACTCTCACTCCGCTCGCTGAACAGACGCCGCGACAAACGAGGCGAAAGTAGAGCGTTAAATGGCCACAGAGAACTTGAAGCGCTATTCAAGAGTACAATTCCTGATCTAAGGCGAACAAATTTCGATACAAAATTTAATTTAGAATCCCCAGTCGTAGAATTTACATCCCCTAGATTTGATAAAATGAAAGCATCATTTTTCGTTGACACGGAGCCGATATTAATGTTACAAAACTAGATTCCTTAAACAAAGAATTACTAGTAAATGAAAATGAATGCACAGATATATCGGAATTGGCTTAAACTAACATTTGAACTATAGGAAGAACAAAACTACCAATAGAAAAATCCATGAATTCTAGAAAGAAAATACCTCCGACAAGAAAAAGTTAAAATTTCATTTTTGATAAATTATATAGTTACACGTTCAAAACCTATTCCTTTTATCGACAAAGAGCCAAAATTTTCACAGGAACAGACAACTGATAATAAAGAAACGGGATCAAAACGAAAATTTAATATAAAACACACTAATGAATCTGAAGTAGATATTGAAACGGAATTCTAGCAAAGATTAAATTTGAACTTAGACCAGGATAAAAATGAACTAAATGAACCAAAAAATCAAGAAGTATTACACGATAGAACTGGTGAAGAAAATAAAACTGTAAGTCGATTTTGAGTTGAAACAGCGTCAATCAACGAATTGACGAGGCTTTAATGTATGAAACTGTAAAGGAGATCAATTACTCGAGGAACGTGTTGAAACGTGTAGTAGAAGACGTGAAATATTTATAAACTAGCGGATTATAATTTAGAGGCATTGAAGACAAATTTGCCTCCCTATGCCCTGGAAATAATGTAATGGCTCCAGTATTGATAGCTGAATTTGACCCTTTTTATCCGAACACATGAATCTTTTTGGGAAAAAAGGTAGTGATACAACGTCACATCTTTCACCTTTAGTTCCGAGCAACTAACATTGACTAAAATGCATTGCAAATTGTGGTCACAAAGGAGAAGATATGGTTACTTCGATTTTAGATATTCAGGAATTCAAGCGATGATTTTGGAGTTGAACCCCCCCGCTGTTTACGTTTAATGTGCACGACATTCGCATAATCTTTTAGGAACAAATACTTTCAAAATTTCTTTGATGGTAGCAGCCTTCTTTGCTATTCTGCAACACTTTTATAAACTGTTCTCATCATCAACGCATAGGTGCGAAAATTCTATTAGCTAATCTAAATCCTCAATATTCTGTCGTGAAAAATCGTTTGAAAACTAGCTGATGCGTGCTGAAGTATATGTCAGTCCTGGTATGCAATTATGAAACAATTGTCTTGAAAGTTGTCTCATTTTCCTTCTTTGGAATGATATTCTCAAATATTTAGAGTCGTTAGCAAAGCACTACAGGCTCAGAATTGTCATAAAATTCTAGTCGTTAAAATATATCGTTCCTTAATAACATGCGTTACGAAGCTGCGGACTAAATTTTATATTTACCACGAAAAGGCTAAAAATGCGTGTGCACAGGCCTCATACAAGCAAGATGATTCCAGAAAGCGAAAACGGAAGTTGCACTTTGACGAAACAACAGGAACAGAGCAAGCGTTCTCCGGTAGAGATAATATGAAAGTAAAAATGTATCTTATTAGCTTCAGATATATAAGGCCATATTCGCTAACCATATTGTGTCAATAGTTGTAAAATATCAGTTTTAGCTCTCAACAGGTACCGCCGCGAGACTCCCCCTCTTCACAACACTACTCTAGTTAGATTGACCCTTTTTCTCACATCAGTCATTCGCTAACAGTTCGGCCATCCTGATACTTGAATCTCCGCATTCAATCCTAACGTATATGCATTTCGGAATATAACCCATACGCTTAATCTAACTTTGAACAGATTGAATATTTAGTTGAACATTAGGAAATTGTTGATTTACAAACTCGATCATTACACTTAGTTACCGTGATTACACACACCTATTCAGAACAGAAGTAAACTTTGAACAAATTATTATCTCACAGATTCCGCTACAGATACAATTCTCTCCTCTTGATTTAGCTTAGTAAGAATATTAGTCTCGTCTTCTTTTTGCAGATCAGTTTTCTGTCCCATCGGATTCGTTCTCGTTGACGTATCTGTGCCCGTAACTTTCTAAGGTCTCAGTTGTGAAACATGTACTGTACCTGCGTACGTACGTTTTGAATCATTATGCTTTAATTGGCGTTCTCTCGATGAACGCAAAATCACCAACTTTGAAGTCCTTCGTTTGAATTGCTTTTTATCAACCCAAGCATTAATTTTCTCTTGTGCTGGCTTGATTCGTGTACGTGATTCTTCTTGCATTTCTTTGGCTGATTTAGTTGGTTCTTTCTTTGCTTCTGCTCCCAAGTTGCATAATCGTCCTTCATCAAATCGGGGTTTATAACCGTGCAGCATCTCGAAAGGAATTCGGCCGGTAGTCTTATTTCTCAACAGATTCAAGCAACGTTTAACTTCTGATATCTTCTCGTTTGAGAGGTTTTCCTTGCCATTATTTATTTATGTTCTTAAAATTTTTCACAAATCCCTGCACTTCAAATTATTGATGATTACCAACAAGTGCGATCTATCTCGTCTGCTTTATTCAAAGGGTCCTAATTGGTCTGCATGCACCATTTCAAAGGGCTTTGTTCCTAGCGGTATCGGATGAAGCTCACCTGGCTTTCTTCTGGCCGCATGGCCTTTGCTGGTCTCGCAGTCTGATATACACCTTCCAGATCTGTTGAAGATCAGAAAGCTTCTCCATTTCAGTGTACTTTTGCACTGAGTTGAACAAACAAACCACGAGACCATAGCGCCGCTAAAACTTGAGATTTTGTGTAGTATTCGGAATTGACTAAAATATTATTAAGTACATGTTTACATTTTAATCAAATTATAATTTTAAAGTTTTACCGATTTCTTCTTTTCTCCTTATTCCTCTATCATTGATTCATAAGCTTTTAATGAGTGAGAACTTTGCATACCTTCTGCAAGGATATTTTAGTAGTCCGAACGTTAAATTGAGAACTTGTCTCGTCGTTTCGGTAGACAAGTTCGAAATAATAATTGTGTTTCAGATTTTAAAAATGTATCATATTATAAATAATTTAAATATACTAGCTTAATTTTTAGAGCATTTTCTTAATAATGAAAAACATGTGCTGTATTTTTCATATAAGTGACCCGTCCTTCAATGTATTTGTCGATATAAAAGTTTAGAAAGATTACGTCTTTTTTTCTCAAATAAACTTCTCTCACTCGCGAACATGTAGCTAAAGTCTAATTTCAGTTTTCGACATAAGTATAATTTGTGTAGAACATAAGCGACAGCGGATTCACATGAAAAAAGATTCTCTGGAATCTAGGTCGAAAATCGCTGCACGAATTGATGGATTTCTCTCCATCGACCAACTCACGAGATGTCTTCCTTAATCAGGTTACCGCTACTCTCAATTTGGTCCTGTCATCCCATTCCCATAATTTCGCTGGTCTTCCAAGTCTTTCAGCCAATTCTCCGCAGTAGGCGTCTTGCCCTTACCATTATGTTCTCGAATTTTAGAATCACATAGTTGTATCCACTTACGTTGTGAGGGATTTTCATCTTTCGAGACTTTCGGTTCTTTCGCGACGCCAACTAATACTATAAGTAGTGAGGGATTGTTAAGCCATACGCTAAGATTCTCAGTCATCAACTGTGCTAAGATTTCTTCCACAACTTTCGCGTCGCTGTTAGTATTTTCGTTCAATTGTTCATTTATAAAGGTTTGTTGTTTGGCATTTCCGACATTTACGCCTCGTGCACTTTGATCACATACGGTCTCGCCAAAATTAAAAATCGGATCTTCATCCCCACCTAAGTATTGATTCGCGACATCCATTTTCCTCGTGTGTCACATGATCGCTAGTTTCTAACGGGTAACAGTTATTTCGTCCTGCCAGTTTATCAGCTTGATGCCTTTCATATCGCGCCCATATTTTCGCGGGTACGGAAACATAACCCCCTTCATTCTGACTCGTGACACTAGCATGGTCCGCCGCGTTTGATCGAAAAGTTTCAGAGTTAAAACTCGCATGGCTTAATTAATCGTTTCTGTCGTTCTCGCCAAATTGACTATTTCTGTCTCCATCGACATTTATCTGGCTTAAATCGTCCGCGCCGAAAATTCGACTTGAAAAGCTTGAGAAGCAAACTTACAATCACACATTTCACTTCACTGTGCCTCGTCTTAGTAATTTTCCCACTTAAATAAAAGGAAAGACAATTTTGCCACGAGGCACGCCGCATAACTTTTAGTTGAAGTTACAGCAAGCACCTCTTCGCGACAAATGAACACAGCCACCAGTTCACTTATTTTTAACTTTGGTAATGAGTTCCACTTCTGATTTATTAACTTCTGATATATAAGGCTTTATTCACTACTCATATTGTAACAATAGTTGTAAAATATCAGTTTCAGCTGACTTACTTGCTTATGAAATAAAAGAAGACTGCTAAAGGGTATTGTCGATGTATCCTAATGATTTGGGAAAGGAACTGGAGTCCGAATGTCTTCACCTTAGCGGACACTTGACAAAATTGGGAATTGAAAAAATTTCAGCAACTAATCTGTCCGTTATTTTGTCAGAAAAAGGGCTGCAGAGAGAAGAACTACTTGCGTTCGGAAAAAAAAATCTAAAAAAAACTTTTTTATACTGGAAACTAAAATGCAAAGGGACGCTTCAATTGATTCATTTTGTTCCCGAGGAAGAAAGATATAAAATCAAGCTTGTGCCTTAAACGCTCCACCTGTGTGAGCGCGTTAGTGTTTTGCGTCGATTTGAATGAATCCTCATTTGCAGGTCTATATCTGCGAAGTTAGATACAAGGAAAAGGTGTGCGATATGCCCATCTGATGATGATGATGAAAAATGTCGTATTCTTGCTCGTTCTGTGAAAAGCCGGCGTGCGAAGAACCTCGCATGAACTTGTGTAGAGATATAGCTTCTTGAATTATTCATTCTCATATAATTTATTAAAACTTTTTAGCGAAATTTCTAATGAAACTTATATAATAAATAAATATTGATTTTTGAAAGAAAAGTGGATTTTTTATTCATTTATTATATGCATGAATTACAAAAAAAATTACCATATTTTGAAGTGTGCAACTAAATATACTTTTTGTAACTGGAAGACATAGGACTATATTTTTTTGAGAGGTCATGATTTGCTCTTTAAAAACCTAAAGTACAGTTTCATAATATATAATAATAATATAATAATAATAATATCTCAAGTTTTTGTTTA
>JAAAKG020134261.1:0-13902 GCA_010014905.2 Druon quercuslanigerum | reverse complement strand
TCTCGTGTTTCTATGGCTTCTTATGTCCCTTCTAACTAGGGTCTCATTCACACATTCTAACCATTCCTTCTGCGGTCTTCCTCTGGGCACGCTGCCATTTACTTTACCTTAATATAGATCATTGAAACTACACTTTTAATATGAATACCATGGAAGTGATTATATCGACCAATTTATCCCATGGTAGATTTCGGTAAAAGAAAGTATTTTTTCTGCCAAAAAATTGGAGAAATATTTCACAAATTGATCAAAAGAGATATTTTGGGTTGCAATCGTGTATAAGAAACTACGAATTTGGCCGGCGTTTTTTTTTTTTTTTGGTATTATGTATTATATTTATATTTGAAATATTTTACCTAGAATTTTAAGGACAGGTTTGAAGACGGGTACAAAGTTGTCACCTTTATTACAATGCCTGAGAGACACTTGCAAAGGCAGGTTTGCTGAATGAAAATGCTTGACCGTGTCACGCCCAGAAGACCCGAACAGTGGCCCAAACAGGGCAGTTTGTTTCAAACCAGCCTAGCCTTAGAGACGACCATGTTTAATCGATTTTGATTTTTTCTGAAAATACTCTTAACTAAATTCTCTTAACAAATCCTCGTTAACAAATAAATTGAAAATGGCAATTTTTATAACTCTATTTCTTATTTCGACATAAACAAACGAAATAAACTCGGAATCAACAAAAATAAGTTAACTAGCATGTGATACATGAAACTTATTCATTAAATGTTCCAAATAATTTTCCCTTGCAGCAAAAAGATAACCTTAGCATATCCCTAGGATATGGGATATCCTGAAAAGGGTCCTAAAAATATCCCGGGATATTCGTGGCATATTCCAAGGATATCGAGATTTTCGCGAAATGCTGTTCACTTTCGAGTTCCGACTCGAGTAATCCGATACTCTAGCGACTCGGCTGAACTCTAGCGACTCAACAGACTCTATCAAAGTGACTGGCTCTTCGGAGTAGTAACATACCATAGCATGCCTACTTATATGAGAGATATATAGTAAAGCTACAACGCCATTTTTTCAAATGTGTTTGTCTGGCACACAGGTAAGTCGTCAGTGTGACTGCTGTATTTTGATGATGACTCAAGCATCAGAAGCACGCCCCCACTCATATCAACTCGAGTAGAACTCGGCTCGACGGCCTGCGGACTCTTATAGCAACTCTTATAACTCAACTAACTATTTTAAATCCTGCAGGCTCTCTTATTTTGAGTCGCGCCAGAGTTTGGAGTCTCAACTCGAGCGTGAACAGCCCTTTGAATTTCCGCCCCACACGATATACACTCAATGTCCTGTCCTCCATGTCACTTTCTAAAAATTTTTAAGTTCGCTGTAAGATAAAAAACAATGAAGCTAATGTTTACCGCGTTCGTTTGTATAGTATAAATGACAATTGATTATAATTTGGTACGAATGTGTCAAAGTTTTCGCACACTGACAGCCGTGATGGAATTTATCTGAAAGTGACTTTAGAGGGGACTTTCCGATTATTTTTTTTATAATGTACTTTGCTTCTTATTTTATTGATACTATTGAATATAAATATAATTGTCAGTAGATATATCTGAATTTCCAGTAATATAATAAATTATAGAATTGGGATATCTAGGGAACATCCTTGGCATTTAAAATTGTGACATTAATGGGATATCCTAAGGATATTCTGAGGTATGCTGGGGACATTACATGGATATCGAGATTTCCGCCCTGTACGATATTGCTTGCAATATCCCTAGGATCTCCTGGGATATTCCCAGGATTTCCTGAAAAAAATGGGATATCCCACCGATATATCATGATTTGTGGGTTTATAAATTTGTTTTTAAAGTTGGTGAATCTACGATTTAGAAATTTTTTTCAACAAATCTACGTTGTATTTCACCTTATATATTTGCTAATTTTCAAAATAAATTATATAAATAAATACACTAATTGATCATTTTTTCACATAAATACACTCTGTTTTTCATCACAGCGACCTTAAAAAGTTTTAATAGCGAGATTTATTCAATGGTGGCCATACACAAACTACGTTACAAATTTTAGCCCCCCCCCCCCCGAGAAAGTAACTTAGCCGTTGGCGAAACTTAAACAATGTACAGGGTAAATTTTCAGTAAAAATGGAATGATTAATATGTTATATAAAAACTCTGTGAAATAAAAATAAGTTTGACAAAAAAAAAAAGATTTTTTAATATAATTGTAAAATTTATAAAAGATTAATTTTTGAATAAGAAGATTAATGTTTTACCAAAACGAAGAATTGGGAACAAAATACGTGAGTTCTTAACAAAATTATTTAATTTTAAAGCCAAAAAGGCAATTTATCTACAAAAAAAGTTGAATTTACAACCAAAAATATAATTTTTCGACAAGAAAGTTTAATTTTGTACCAAATTGTTGAATTTTCAAGCAAAAAAGTTAATTTTTTTACAAAAAAGTTGAACGTTTAGCGTGAAAGTTTATTTACAGGCAAATAAAAAAATTTTTAACTATAATTATAAAGAAAAAGTACACGTACCAAAAAAATCCAAAATTTCGGTATAAATAGCCCCTTTTCCTGATACCTCTATATTTGTACCGAAAAAATCTGGCTACTTGTACCAAAACTTCGGTAAACGAAGTGTACATTGTGGTTCTGGTAAGCAAAAATTTTCGGTACATGCAGCTAAGGGCGCGTATTCATGGAGTTCGCGGAATTCAGGGAAGGCACCTCTGTGACTGGTTACAGAACCCTGTGACTGGTAACAGAAATAATAATTTTGGTCAAACCATCAATGTTGGTCAAAGCCCTTATCCCTTTCCTACATCTCGTGTTGGAGCTGGAACGCACCTCTGTGACTGGTCACAGAAACAATGTGGGTGAAGCCTCCACGCCTTTCCAAAATCTCGTAGGGGCGGGAGGGCACTCCTGTGATAAGTAAAAAAAATAACGCTGTTCGAACTCCTACCCTTTTCAACATCACGTGGGGGCTGGAAGGCACCCCTGTTATTAGTCACAGAAATAATGTTGTTCAAACCTCTACCCCTTTCTTATATCTCGTGGAGGCGGGAAGGCACTCCTGTCACTGGTTACAAAAATAATTTTGAGCAAACCCTTTACCCCTTTCGAAAAACGCGTGGTGGGACTGGAATGCACCTTTGTGACTGGTCACAGAAATAACCTTTGCTAACGTCAAACGGTAGCATTAACCAGTTGGGGAACAAATTATTTTTTAATATCCTTAAAAAATGCTTTTTGATTAAAGCGGTAAAAAAGTTGCTGATAACGCTAATTGTTTTTACTGTTACCGGTTTTTTATACACAACCTTTTACTATTCAAATTGCATTGAAAGTAATGCGCTGTCAAAAAAATCGACTTTTGCAACCACTGCAAGCTTCTGTCGCGAGCGCTTAGCAATCAAACATTCATACGTTCGTACGAAAAATTTGTTGAAAAGTTTAGTTTTGTTATTATTATTATTCTTATTTATTCTTACTTTTATACTCAAAACCTTTGAAATTTAAATTATTCTAAGTTAATTTAAATCCTTTAAAAATTCTTAAATTTTTAATCGTTATTATTCTTATTAATATTATGTATAAAAATCATATTTTATAAATAATTATTACTTTTATACTCAAAACCTTTGAAATTTCAATTGTTCTAGGTTCATTTAAAGCATTTAAAAATTGATAATTCTGCAATTGTTAATCATTATTTGTGACAATTATAATAATGATAAAAAATTTAAGAATTATTAATTTGTAAACGATTTAAATTTACCTAACATTTAAATGTCAAAGACTTTTTGACTAAAAGTTGTAATACCGCAATTCTCGATAATTAAACATTTTTTGAGTTCCAAGTGAGTTTTGTATTCTTTTAATGACCGATGTTTTGTAGCACAAATTTTGTTATTAATATTTTATATTCTAAATAACTTCATCTTAAATGTTTTTTAATAATATTAAATTTTAATTCAATTTTAAAGGTTTAAAATTGAAGTTTTTCAATTTGGTAGGTGAATTTAGTTTTTGATCTCAGAAAAATCAGTCTAATAAATTTTAATGACGAATAATAAGGTATTGGTTGTATGTGAAAAATTACTTTGGCGGATATCATCAAATCTCGACGTTATCGGGCTCACTGCTTGACAAAAAATGGATTTTACTTGGAGGTCTGTCTTTGGTTGCCAACATCGGTGTCTGTGAACAGAATAACTTTCGAAGTAATTATCCATTTGAGTTGCCCTTTAGCATATTATTTTAGCGCCTAAAAAGAATGGTGCAATTCCTTGACCAGCCATTTTGAACAACGATTCTGGTTTTATTCACACACAAAATTTTGAGAGCAAAATTGTTCATCTAAAAAATGTCTACAAATTTGCTTGATACTATTTTTTTACTGTTTTTTACTTTTTTAAATTGAATTAAAATTAAAATAAAAAATTATTATAGAAAATGAAATTATTATTATCAGCTTACGAAAATTCGAACTGCAAATCGCAATAGTTGAAAATCCATGTATATTTACGATTATATTTTCAAACTCACAAAAATATCCAGGATTTTGTGAACCTATTGGCATTTTTATTTGTGGAATAGGCGTTGCATACTGGAAGAGGAAGGGTACACAGGTAGCTTGTGGACTGTGAAGGAAAAGACGATCGCTTGCCCATACCTACTGGTTTCAGTTACTATTGTCGAATTTATGACCACCCCGTCCTAGGGCCTAGGCCTAGGTGTAAGCTTTCAAATTCTCAAGATCTCTTCAATGTTTCTATTGTATAACATGAGCCTTTTCTAAAGAGATTAAAAATTACATAATACCCTACTTAAACGAAATACTAATTTTTAAAAATGGATCTTTTGTAATTTAAGATCTCTTGATTGTAGGCACGTGGTTTTTTCTCACATTATGTATAATAATAAATAAATTATTTTTATCACAAATATTTTCCCCCTTAAAAGTACGTGTTGGCACATGACAACATAAGTGTCTATTACTTTGTCACGTACTACAACTTATCCAAAAATGATCAAAATGGGTCTCCTTGTTATTGAGATTTGATTAAAATTACATAAACAAAATTTCTATCCACGTCAAATCATTTAATTTGATTATAATTAAATAACTCTTACTAATGTCTCTTTCTGATAAGGAAATATAAATATTCGGCTTCATGTATTTTTTTATTTATATGGAGATTTCACTGAAAAAGAAATATAATTCATGTTATTCATGTACGTTATTGACTTCTGTTTTATAAAAGACAAATTCAATTCAAATATAAATAATAAACTGATGAAATTAGAATACAATAATGATATGTATGTAGACAATAGTCAAATCGACCAACTAATGATAAGAGTAGTTTATATATACATTAGACTCGAAACGTTCAGATTGAGAAACAGCAAACGACTTTATGTAACTGATTCTGTAAACTCATATTTTTAAATTATATTTTAAAACAATGTCCATCAATTATATGTAAGTTTTTTTAAATAATATTCGCAACTATATTTACCGTAAAAATTGGTATCCCTTTCACATGTATTTTATTGCTGTTGTATCACTTGAACTACATGTCAATCGGTAAAGGAAAACACGTTCAAAATTTCTCAACGGGCATGCGCTTCGCTGAATCAACTTGCGAGACAGAGCGCTATCAGTAGGCGTGGTCTAATACCTTCGTTGCAAGATAACATGCGTATAATAACTTTCAAGACATAACAAGTATGTTCACGATTCAACGCCTTTATACTGACTGCTGTCAAAAAGTCCACAAAATTTTGTTATGTGTTTTGTAATGTCGAATGAGAAAAAATATTACTTGAATGAAAGATATGTAATACTAAATGCGCCTATTAACATATTTTTTTGATCGAAAAACATTTTTCTTCTGACGAAAATGATTTTTTTATTTGAAAAACATAATTTCTGAACAGAAGTAAAGTTTCCTTTGATCAAAAAAAATATTTTATTGGACTTATTAGGTACTATATTTATATAATTCAAGTAATCTTTCTTCTCAGTGTTCACATGTGGACTTATAAGTCGAAATAAAATCATTATTATTAAAACATTAAAAAATTGAACATAAATTTTTTTAATTAAATTAAAGACAAACAATTAAAACATAATAAAAGTATAATAAATAAAGCAATGTGTATTTGTTCAGCATTAAAAATGGTAAATATTGTATTACGTACTACTGACAAATTGATAAAAAAATTGTACAAAGGGTGTAGCAGTATTCAAAAAACATATGGGTATTTTCAAATTCCAAAATAAAAATTCCGTTAAAAATAAGAATGGAATTTTTTCAAAAGTTAATGGTTAAAGAGTAATTCACACTTCTTTCCCGTTCTCAGTTTCTACTACTTTTAATGATACTAAATCTTTCTGATGGTATTCTAATAAAATAATTCGCCTAGCTTTATCAGTCATTGGTCCTATTCTCTTGCACATCTATACTGCATCTCTAGAGGTGGGAGTATTTCTAAATAACTGAAAAGCGATCATTATTTGCTCGCTTCCTTGTATATCAAACGCTCTCAAAGATTTCCGTCCGATATCCATCCTCTGTGCCTTGTCTCAACCTTCCGAACGCATTGTCAATCAGCAACTTACTGCACACATTGAAACTAACAATTTAATGGATCCAATGTAATTGGCGTTCCATATCAGATATATTACACTTACCGCTTCACTTAAAGTCACTTCTGATTTAAAACTGGCAATTGATACAAGGGAACTAACGGTTATTGTTCTTTTTAACTTTAACTTCTTCCTCTCCTTCACTTACAACAATTTCAAACTTACCTCCTCTCTTAATCGATGGGTGTTTCATCCACTTTGTGGAATCTGTGAAAGATTTAGACTACATTCTTAATCGCCCTCTTACTTGGAATGAACAAGTTGCGGATATTTCGAGGAAAACGCCTAGTCCTATAACAGCTTAAAAGGAATAAAGAATCACTTCCTTAACGCTTGCATTCGGTTCATCTATAACATCCCAAAAAGTGAACCTATTACCCAGTGTAGAGAAAGAGCTGGACTTTTTAACGTTGCCAAAAGAAGACCATTTTTTATGGTATTTATATATGGTATATCCTATTTAGTAGTGAAACTCCGTGCTATCATTTTAACCTCTTCCATTTTATTGACAAAGATAAAAAAACCTTGAACATTTAACAAACCTCATCTCAGCTGTTTTCATCTAAAAGTGCCAAAAATTTTCAAACTAAAAATAATCACCTTCAATACCTTTCATAGGCTCTAATTCGTATCTTTTTACCCAATCTAATATTCATCAACCCCCGAAAGCAAACCCTGGTACATTTAAACAACCCCACATCAGCTCCTATCAGCTAACACCGTATAAAAAATCTTATTAAAACGCCATTCGAGACACCTTTCCAAAACTCTATTAGATATCCCCATCTTTGCAATAATATTCAATAGCCCCAAAAAAGCATGCCCCCATCTTATCTGGGTTCTACTACAGCTGGTAAAAAATTGGAATTAATAATAACGAAGCCACACACCCTTCCGAGATTCTACTGAACATTTCCATCCTTATGAGAATATTCAATAACCCCAAAACCACACTAACTATCTGTTCACTTTACGAAGGTCTCCAAAACAGTTTTACATTTTTGTAATTTACTGGTAAAAGAAAAATCGCATGAAAACACAGCTTATGCCATGATAAAACTTACTTCATTGCGCTTTAGACAAGACCCAATTTATTTGTCTAAAAAAATTTGTTTAGAAAATATCCTTCGCGAAAAGATAAACACCGTGGTTTTTCCGCGACACTCAGTCGTTCCTTGAATTTCGATGGCATCTTTGAACTGAACAATGTAAAAATTTGAAATGAAATTTCAATATATTAGTGACAATAGATCTTTTTATCCAGGACGTCGGTAGTGCGGACGTGTCGGCATTTCACGTCATTTTCGTATTTTTCGAGCAATTTTATGTCGAAATGTATGGAAAATGTTGTCAATAAATAGAAAAGGGAAAAATAATTGTGTAAAAAAAAGAGATTAAACTTCGGAAAAATCTGAAGTATATTTAGAAAAAAACGGCGAAAAAAAATACGACAAGTGCGGCAACCCAGCCCATTTTTTACATCTCTCGGCTCATGTCATCTTCGAAAAAATGTTTAAAAATGACGGAAGATGATGTTCCAGGAGCATAATTAGTGCACAAAACAGAGCAATAGCACAGTATTGAACAGCTTAAAAAATGGCTGAAATGCCGGAAAGGAGCTTTCAAAGGAAAAAATGTGATTTAATGGAAAGGTTAGTTGAGGTTATGTTTTGCAGGTATTAATCCATTCTTTTATTATGAGTTATTCCTTTGAGGGGCAACACATTAACAAGTCACTTTTCACTTCTTATTTTAACAGAATTTATTCAGCGCGTTTCAGTACATCGCACGAGAGTCTACGGAGAACTGATTAAATTTCTCTAATATATTCTCTATGTATTCCTTCTGATTTATAGTCATTTTTTTGTTTTGTCTGTCCCGTCTAATAGTTAAGTTCAGGTAATTTTTTGGTTCCCCAAGATCTTTTGTTCCGAAAGCTCTGCTTAAAATTGTTTTGACTTCTATGAGTTTGTCATGGTCAGCCCTAGCTATTAGTATGTCATCTAAATACAGGACTAACACTGCTAATTTTCGTTTTTTGTTCCAGGGAAACAGACATGTTTCATGTAAATCGTTCTCTACACTCAGTTTGACTGCTTCTTCAGAAAACCCTTTATTCCATCTCTTAGGGCTAATTTTTAAGCCATATAATGCTCACTATAATTTGCATACCTTGGTTTTCCTCCTTCTTTCATCACACTGAAACCCTTCCAGTATTTCCATGTAGATCTCTTCTTCTAATGTTCCATTCAGGAATGCTATTTTAACATCTAATTGGCTTACTTCTAAGTCACATTTATTTATTAATGCTAATACAGATCTAACTACTGATAATCTAGAGACTGGATCATAAGTTTCTTTTAGCTCGTATGTTTTTGTGTTCTTTAATCCTCTAATTACTAACGTAGCGTTGAATGTATTAGTTCCATCTTCTTCCATTTTTCTTTTAAATATCTATCTGGAGTCTATTATGTTAAGTCCACTTCCATCTTTCATTGTTTTTGGTCTTTCTACTAGCTTCCAAACTTTATTATCTTCCGTAGATTTGAGTTCCTCTCTAATAGCATTTTTCCAGTCTAATTTGTGCTCTGTATTGATTGCTTCATTATAATTAACTGGATCTTTGTTTATGGTTGCTAATAGCGTATGTTTTAGTTTGTCTTCTTCTACCTTCTGATTTAACGATCCCACTTCTGTCTAATCTCTAAATTGAACCTTTTTAAGGTTTAAGTTCTTAGTTGTCAAGACAAAAAAACTCTTATAATTTGCTAAAGGTTTCCCTGTCTGTGTTACTAATTTAACATACGTGTTCTTATCTAATTTTGTTTTTGCATATTTTTCTGGTAGTAGTCTTTTCTTAGGTGCTACTTTTTCTTTAACTTCTGTTTCTAATTGCCGCTTCTTTGGTCTTCCTCTTTTGTTTTGTTTACCCTGTATCTTTTCCGGTTCTTATATCTTATCTTCTTTAAATTCTTTTAGCCAGTTTTCATCGTCTAATTCTTCGTTGTGTTCTATTTGTTTGTTATGAAACTTATTACTTCTAAAAGCATTACGGTAGCTAAGTTTCTCGTTGAATCGTACAAGTCTTAAATTGATAAATTGGGATGCCATAAAATTTACCCTGTTGAGGTATAGCCGGCTAATACCGTTTTGATTGCTCTTTCTGAGAATATCGTTTCTGTTTTTGGAACTCTCGCGTACGCTATACACCCAAATCTTCTAATTTTGTCAAAGTGACTATTTTTGTTTGTTCCGAATTTCTTGATTGGTACCCCGTATTCAATATATTTGGGCGGGGTTCGATTATACGCATGAATTGTTGCTTCTACTGCTGATTCCCACATACTCTTGGGTAGACCTGAGTCGAACGTGTAAGCTCTAATCTTTTCCTGTAATGTCTTCTTAAACCTTTCCGCAGTCCCATTTTGTTCAGGTGTGTATGGAGGTGTAAAATAACTTTCTATACCTTCTTTCTCTAATATCTCTAGAAATTCACCTCCTGTGAATTCTATTCCCAGGTCTGACCTATTGTAACACACCTTTTCGTCTTTCCCTAATAGGTTCCGTGCTGAAGTCAAGAATCTCTTAAGATATTTTCCTCTTTCGTCTTTCGATTTCATACTGTATGCCCTAATCAGTCTAGTGTGTCCATCTACAAATACGGTTATGAAAATTTTTCCCCCTGAGTGTGATACTGGTTTAATAGGCCCCATCGTATCCGTATGAATGATTTGGAGGGGCCTGATTGCTAAAGTTATTTTATCTCTAAATGGTAATTTTTCCATCTTTGCCATGATGCATATTTCACATTCTAAAATTGACTCATCAAATTTTACTTCTTTCAAACTTTTTTCTAGTTTTTGTAATTTCTTAAGGTAGCCCATACATGCCATAACATGGCCTTACTTTGGTTTGGCATGTTGTCTGCTCTATTTCTAACGGTTTCGCTCTACAGATGTTTTAAATTGAATCTATTGATTCTTCTTTATCTAGTTCTATTATTCTTCTACCCAACATTGTCTCGCTAAAATCTGCATGTTCATCTTTACTTCCTATTCCAACCTCTAACTTTTCTGTTTGATCGGGTTCTCCTGCTATCTCCGTTCCAACCGCAGACTCTATACCATCTAATTTATCTTCTAATATTCCGGAGTCTATTAATTCTGTGTTAACATCATTTGTCTGCGTTTGTTCGGTGGACTCGTCCAAAGTCACGATTCTAGCTCTGCATTCGTAATTGCTATATTCTAAATTTACATATTTATTTTTGTTATTTTTAACTATCGTAGTTACTGTCCAATTAGGTTTATGATAGTTTTCTTTTAAAAAGGTTTCACCTGTTTCCTTTTTGAAAAGGAAACAATAAAAAAATTTCCAACGTTTCATCATCTAAGTATATACCCAACCCCGCATCAGCAACCCGTCTAAGGGAGATTAAATTTTCGGTGATGTCACTAGCGGCTATGACATTTGCTAATTTAATTGTTTTGTCTTTATCATCATTGGATTGAAGATATAAATCCCCTTTTCCATCTATAATAATCTCCGCGTTTCTGTTTTTTTCGCGCTGTTTATTGTTTCCCCTGTGCATTTTTTTCATTCGCTGTGGACTAATCTTTTATTTATTATGTGGTCCATAGCCCCTGAGTCTGCAATAAATGTAATTTCGTTTACTTTGTTTTTCGCGTCTAACCTAAAAGCTACTTTACCGTGTTGATTTTTTGCTTCATTCCTTCTGGTCTCCGTGTCCTTTAGGTATTTGTTTTTGTATTGACCTCTATGCCCTCTAAACGTATTTCTACCTCTATTTCTATTACCTCTAATATTTTTATTATCAGCTCGGTCCCTTCCTCTAGATCCTGATATTTCCTGATTAATAAATCTATGGTTTTTGGTTACATACCTTTCACCGCGTCCTCCACGACCTCTTCCTCTAAAGTTTTGGCTGGAACTCGCGATGTTGGGGCAGTCGCACCCCTTGTGGTCCATTGCCTTTTGGCAATAGTACCAGAACCACAAGTTGAACTTTGTCAGGGAACACACCGTCGACCGGTATCCAGCCTTGTTGCCCCGAAAGCATCGTCCATCGCTTCCGGTGTTCATCTTAGTTTCCATTCTTTGGCTAAGACTGGCCTTAGTCACATCTAAACTGTTCTTGTCCGCCTGAAGATCTGCCTCCACCTGTGACAGAAGGATTTAATTTCATCGAAATTAATTTCTCTATGGTCAGTCTGTCTTCCTTCTTAACAGCTTCTTTTCTAGCTGGATCTCCACTAGTGCAGAGGAAGCGTGTACAGGGCTAATAACCTGTGAAAGGGCAGCACATTAACAAGTCACTTTTCACTTCTTAATTCAACACAATTTATTCAGAGCGTTTTCGTACATCGCACGAGAGTCTACGGAGAACTGGGCACGGAACCCTTCGCATCGAGCAACACGCACACGCCAGTGCTATAATCAGTGGCGCCATGCAATGGCAACCGTTGAAGGAGTAGAAATCCTCAAATTTATTCATGAATATCTTTGCTAATATTTATTTACATATTAAATCAAAGATTGTAATCAGGTTTACGAACTTCGTACATGTTTTGATAAAAATCAAATCTATTTAATACTTTCACTTGAGCACGCAAAAATATTATATTTATACATTTCTAACCACTGCATATGAAAGAATGAAAACTTATTAGTATATTCGTTTCACCGAGAAATGATTAAAAAATGACATAGAGTTGTTTAAACTTGAAAAAGAAAACTAGAAACTTTAACATTGTGTTATAATACATATAGTCATAAGAATATTAAATATGAACTCAAAAAAGTTCTGAACTGCAAATCCTGCAAATAATAAAATTCGTGTGAATATTCACTCCGATTTTTGATGGCGAATATTCAGTTGTTTCATGGAGCCAAAATATATTCGTGAAACGAATATACTAATCGAGTTTCCTTCTTTCGTATACAACGGTTTGAAATGTATAAATATAATAGTTTTGCATGCTCAAGTGAAAGTATTAAATACATGTTATTTGTAGCAAAACCTTTAGGAAGCTCGTAAACCTGATTAAAATGTTTGATTTAAAATGTTCATAAATATTAGCAAAGGTATTCATGAATAGAAAAAAAGATTAATACTTGCTAAACATAACCTCAATTAAACTTTCCACTAAATGACGTTTTTTTTTAAAGGTAATTTATTGCTTTTCAGCAATTATTTAAGCTGTTCAATACTGTGCTCTTGTAATGATTTGTGTAATTATTTTGCTCCTGGAAATAATCGTTAGTGATTTTAAAACATTTATTCGAAGATGACAAGTGCTGACAGTTGTAAACAATGAGCTGGGTCGCCGCACTTTTCGCACTTTTCCCCCGGTTTTTTCTAAATATACTTAAGATTTTTCTACGTTTAAAAGCTCTCCAATTACACCATTCCTTTTCGTTTTTTCTTTTATTCACAATATTTGCCATGCTCGAAAAATCCGGAAATCACGTAAAATTCCAACGCCTGCGCAGTGGCGACGTCTAGGATAAAAAGCTCTATTAACGTGAAATTCAATTGAAGATGACTTTGCTATCTCTCGAAATATACGTAGTAGAGAGTTATATTTTGACTTAAATTGCCGGAACAATTTTAGCAAATGCAAATAATCCTGGAAGACCTATGAATGGTAAGGTGGGTGAGGGGACACAGCGGCATGTCATAGCTAAAGCGTCTATTCATTGAAAACTGATAGCTACTGCCTGGAAAGCCGTTGGAAATCAAAGTATCTTTTTCCTCTTTTCAGAAAAACGCTGCTCTTTATGAATGAGCAGACCCCCGAGGTGACCCTTTAGATATGGATCCCGCTGTGCTCTCACATTCGTACTACCATTCATCGGTCTTCCAGGATAATTTGTTTTTAATAGATTTTTTAAGACTTTTTCGAGCAATTTAAGCCGAAACATAAATCTCTACTAGGTACATTACGACAGATAGCAAATCCATTTTCAAATGCATTTTAAGTTAATTGTTATTAATATATTAAAGTTTCGTTTTCACTTACGGATACACGGAAAAGAATATGGAACTGTAATATCCCATTAGGAGTGCAGGAATCATTTGAGCCTGTGTTTTGAAACAAATATGCCATGTATGAGATCATTTGGTTAGAAAATAGTTCGGTGACTCCGCGCCTCCCAGCTTGGGAACGAATCAGTCCCATGGTCGGCAAAACGGAGTCGCCTCGCTGAGCGAGAG
>JAAAKG020134260.1:0-13903 GCA_010014905.2 Druon quercuslanigerum | reverse complement strand
AGAGAGAGAGAGAGAGAGAGAGAGAGAGAGAGAGAGAAATGAAAGAGAGAGAGAGAAAAAAAATAAAAGAAGGGTAGCGACTCCTGGCGAAGAGGCTCCTCCATGTCGAGGTGCTTAATCGCTTGGATGTCGCTGCTTTATTAACAATTTATTTAAATTAATTCCATGTTTTTTCCTATTTTCTTTTCTAAATAATTGGAAAAATAAACGGAAATTTTAAAACTTTGTCAAAACATTAGCAAAATTTTATAAATATTTATATATGAAATGAAAAACGGAAAAACATTATTTTGGAAGTTAATAATGTATATTTTTTAAGAATGTGTTGAAATGTGAAGTGTTTTTGCAGTTTCTTCCTAGAAATTTGAAGAAAAAAATGTTTATTCTTATTAATAACAACATTATGATAAACGCTTTTCCGCAAAAACAAAAATGGTAACTACGTAGTCCATATTATCGAAATTAAAGAAAATTTATCAGCTGCTGCAAAGTAGGTAATTCGCTTCATATTAACAATTGTTAAATCATAAATTATTCAATTTTTTTTTTTAGTTTCAATCTGAATATTCAATTTTTAACATTATCAATTCTAATTTTTTAAAAGTTTCAATGCTTTAAACCATCAATTTTTAAATAATTAATTCTGAAATTGGTGCATCATAAACTCTGAAATTAAAAATTGTTAACCCTGTTTTCTTAAATATAACATCTTAAAATTGTAAAATAATGAACATTAAAATTTTCAAATTTCCTTATTTTTATGTTGCTATTAATCTTAAATTTGTCCAATTCATAGGTTTACATGTCAAAAGTAATTTATTTGCAGTTTTTCAAATTAAAATATTTGATTATGTAAACGTGTTTTCAGTAAAATTAAAAAGGAAATACCTAAGAAAAAAAATATTTTAAAAAGTTGAAAAAGTGACTAAACTTTAAAAGTAAAACGATGGTCGGATGTTACATACCTTCAAAAGTAAATGATACTTCAAAATTCTTTGAACTGGCTTCAACAAAAAAGCTCCGAGGGGTAAAGCGTGATGCAAAGCTGCTTGCCTTTCTTTGAAAGCACTCGCTAATTCCTCTTGACCCATCAGTTTTGTTAAAACAGAAACCGTCCTGAAATTTAAAGTACATGAATATTAAATATTTCCCAATTTAAAAATAAGTATATTTTCTTAATAAGGATGTTATTTTACAAGTAAAATCTCACCTGGGGTAATTTGTGCAATATTCTGTATAAACTTTAAATCCTGAATTGTGCTTGATGAAGGTGTTTGCCACGCAAATTGGATCCAAACAACAATTTTCTATTTCGGTAAGAAATTTCCTGCACACAAAATTAATTTCGCATTTAGAAATGTAATTTTTCTAGAAATATTTTATATTCATTTTATTATAAAAATTACCAGAGTGATATTAAAAAACGTACCTATTAAATTCAAATATATCTTCAATATTGCTAAATAAATCACTTAGTTGTAAATGGTGTACTAGGGAAGCTGGATCGTCTCGCCAAAATATAAGGTATCCCTGAAAATTAACATTTATTTTTAGTTTTTTACACACAAATTACGTTTTTTTTTCTTTTATTGTTAAAGAGGATCCAATTTCATTATTCTAATCTATTTGATTGTAAATATCAGTAATAACCAGGCCATTTTGATTAAACGCAAATTAGGAGTACTGTAAATTATTCTTGTTGCAATTAAGGGTCCAGGAATTTTTTCTTACTTTTTTGCTCTCTTTATCAAGCTATAAATAGGCAGAAGTTGTTTTGGGGACACTGTAATTAACTGATGATTTCATGGGAAGCAATCACTACTACTGAGAATTATTATGCACCAATTAAGACAACTAAATTCTCAGATCATGCATTTTTTCTGAACTGATCAAAACCGAATAACGGAGGGAAAATATTTTATATATTCAATACTTATGTTAAATATTTATTACTTTCAATATTTTTGTTTTTAGTTTAATTTCCAAAATTGTTAAATTAAAGTGCTCAATTCATAGAAGAAAATTTGTAAACTTACTTGAATGACTTGTCGAAGGTGTTCAACATAAATGGCTTCGGTGTCCACAATTTCGAGAAGGACCCTTTCGACAGGATTTCTGTGAGGATCACAATATCGAGGCCTGTGATTTACTAAGGAATTGATATCCATACTATTTCCACCTTCTATTCGACAACTAGCTTCTGACACAGTTACAACGACGCCGCTATCTCCAGAGCCTGTATAATATTTAAATCATTTGTATAAATTATCTTGGTTGAAGAAAGCAATTTGTTTTAATTAATTGAAATTTCACTACGAGGTCATCTGGGGATTATTTTTTATTCTTCATAAAGTAGGTTCTTCATATTTCTAGAATTGAAGATCAAAGATCAAACAGGTTTTTCTCGTTTCAAGTAAGAAATAAAACGAAAGAATAAAGCTCTAAGTTAGAGTTATCTGTCTGAAAACTTAAAAATGTAAATTCAAATGTTAATTATATAAATAATGACAATTTTAATTTCATTTTAATGAATTAAAAAGCAGAAACAATTGTTCTCTTTTTTAAAGCTTCTGAATGGTTTTGAATTTATATTTAATTAAATTGCATAACAAATATTTAAAAAAACATTCACAACATTTGAGTACTTTCTAGTACATCAACTTGAAATCAATTTTATAATGTTTAATGACAAATCATTTTTATATATAAATTTACAAACATGAAACTTGAAATCCTTCAAATATTTAAAAATGCTTTAAAAATTAAATTAGAAACTTCAATACTGGAATACTAGAATATTTAAAATTAGAATTAACAATACTCAAAATCAGAAACCGTCAAATGGGAATGTTTCCTGGATAATAAATAATTAATAAACATTTTTCAATAAAATCCAACTTTTCATTTGAATGTGAAACATGTCTTTGATAACGAGTTATCTTAAAGTTCCAAAGTTTTCGTTAAATGTTGAAATTATTATTTTCTATATAGAAAGACATTCTCCAGACGAAAAATTCTTTAAAATTAATTGTTTATGGTCAAGGTTAAAAAGAGATATTTTCCTGTATATATTAATATAAATAAGAGTTCAAATTTTTAAATTTAAAAATAATTTGAAACAAAAATGTTTTATTTTTAGAGATATTACTTTCAATTTTAAAAATTTGTCTCCAATAATTTTAGTGATTACGATGCCAATACTTTTTATAAATTCAGGGAATTCCGAGAAAAAAATTATAAGTTGTCGAATTAAAAATTTTTGAAAATCATTTTTCAAGCCGAACTATTCTTAATTCTGAAACAGATCTAAGCCTAAATAACTCTTATGAATCTTTTACTTTTATATTTAAAAACATTAAAAATTGAAAGCTTTCAAACTAAATAACAATGCAGGACTTACAGCGCAAAAGTAACTCAAAAAAGGGGAAAAATAGAGGAAAGATTAAATACTTATTTCGCTGTGTATTTTAAAATAGTATCAAATAATTTTGTAATTCTTTCTACCATTGAAGAATTTGTTTTGAAAAATTGAAATTACTTAGGTCGTTGGAAATCAACTCTCGCAATTTAGAAAAGTTCGAGCAAAATAAAATTTGTACAAAATTTTTTTTTAATGTTTACAACCGTTCCCATGAGTGAAAATATTTTCCCTTTTGAAAAGTACCATCACAACTAATTAAATCATAATATTTATAAGTATAATTACATATTTCTTTGCAAGAATTCTTATTTCGTCGAAAAAAATAATATTTTAGATTTAAAGTTTGATTTAAATTTGAGATTACTGTGCACATTTTATAGACTTAGACTATTCCATTTTTTAAATTATTCACCTTTAAACATTTAAATTAAAAAGTGTTTTCATATATACAATATCTTTCAAACTGTTTCACCTTCAAGTTTTTTTAAGAGTGCTTATTTTTCAAGGATAATAGTTTTCAGCACTTGAAACTTTCTGCACATATATATTAATAAAATTCTTAAGATATATTGTGTCAAAATTATGCGAATTTATTTTATTATTTTTAATATTATTAATAAAGTAGCGCATGGCGCGCGTGTACATTCCTCATTTTTATTTCCTAACATTTAAAATGCAAACAATTTAAAAATCCATTAATAAACCAATTATTATAGATGAAGATTTTTTATATTTTCAATCAATAATTTCGTATTGACGACGCTTAAATTTTTTTAAACATTGAACGATTTTAAATTTAAAAAGATCCAAATCAAGTAAATTTAAATTAGGCAAAATGTTGAAAAAGGACAATATTTCTAATAGGACTTGAAATGGATCATTTTTTAATAAACGAGTTTCATATTGAATAATTTAAAAATAAAGTGTTTGAAATTTATAACGTTGTACTCAGAAGCTCTCAAAATTGTAAAATTTCGAACTAAAATGTGTAAAATTAGACAATCTCATCAGAAAGGACTTGAAATTATATCATTTCTAATTCAAAGTCTTCGTAATTAAAAAATGTTATTTTGAATTGAGGAATCTAGACATTGAATAATTACAGATAAAAATTCCGAAAATAGGACAATTTTAAAGTGTTCAAAATTGAACAATTTCCAATTAGATCATATAAAATTTAAAGGAATTGACATTATATTATTTCTAATTAGGAGCGTTCACAATTGAATAATTTCAAAGTCAAAACTTTAAATATTTTAGAATCTTAACATGTTAAGACTGGAATAATTCTCAATAATAAACCTTTGAAATTTAATTATTCTGAAAAACTGTCAAAATGAAATAATTTCATACGGGAAACAATAAAAGCGAAAAAATGTCTATTACGGAACAATGAAAATTCAATTTTTGATTAAACGTTCAAAAATTCAATCATTTGAATTTTTATAAAAATAAAACTCAATAAAGGGAATAATGGAGAATAAAATATAAAACAGGAAAATTTAGAATCCTAAAACTGTAACGATTCAGAATTAAACAAATTAATCAATCAACTAACTAATTATGCAATAAATTTGTCTATTAATAAACTAATCAACTAATCAAGCAATCAATTAATCCACTACTTAAACGGGAAAATTGGTCTCGGCCGTAAAAGACCCATATATATATATATGACGGAGGATTAGGATTAAAAATTAAAAAGAAGAATACAAAACAAGATCGCTATGATTCCCATGTTTTAAATGATTTGACAAATTGGAATCATAACGATCATATAAAAAATAATTCAACTGACAATGCCTAGTTCTACCATCTTTTTATTTTTAAGGCTTGTATTCGATCCTGAAACATATCTTTTAAATTTTTGGAAGGAATTTAAAAAAACATCAATTAAAAAAAGTCAAACTGTGCAATAAAATTATAGAAGAAGGCTTAAAAAGACTGATTTCACTTTTTGGTTACTTTTACCGTCAGCTGCTTGGCGGTAACTATCCCGCAATAATTTGTTAATTTTCAGCATCAATAATTCTTAAAATTATTATTGTTTATTTAAAAAATAGCTTTTTTAGCCTTACCAGCCGAAAATCGTCTCATAGTGCGATACTATCCCACTAAATTTTGATTTTCTCGAAACATAGCCTTTATGTCTTTATGTCTCAGAAGCAAGTTTTAATTTTAGTACAAAAATTAAAAATTCGATTCTTAATTTCTACAGAAATCCGATTTATAAAATTTGTGGAATTGTATCCTCAACATTCTTGGACAATATACGCTGATTTGTCTAACCTTTTTAGATCAAATCTTTTTCACCCGCATTCAGAATCACAATATTTTGGCAGAAATTTTTTTATTCATTTGAAACATAAAATAATCTAACTTCTATAAAACTTTTCCTAAAACTTTTTAAATTGATGAGAAGGTCGAGAAAACTTATATACGGTAGACCTTTTGATACGGAAAGTGAAAATTTCCATTTTATTCGAAATTTATAAAAAATTTGATAAGGAAAATCTCCCATTTTCAAATGGTTTTGTTAACTCCCTAAATTTTTTTCCAAAAATTAGGTAAAATAAACTATTTTTCGGAAACAGTATTTTCCCTAACAAAATTAGGAAATATTCTCTGACAAAAGATAAGGAAAATTCCCAAATTTTTTTACAGTTTATACTAAAAAGTCCTTCATTTTCCTCCCTCGACTTGAAAACGAGACCGTTGTAGAATTTGTTGCACAATTGAACTTTTTTAGGTTTATGCTTTTTAACAAATTTCCTTCCAAAAAATAATAAACAAAGACATTAATCTATAGACCTATAGACCTCGTACCTGATATTATTCCATTACGAATACGAGGCTCAGAAAAGGATTTTTCTAAATACTATAATTATTATTTTATAATGTGCACTTTTACAGTACTATCTTCAACTTTCTAATAGTCTCCACAAAAGAAATCTAAAAAATTATAGAGTTTCAATATTAATTAAAGAACCCCATCATCTTCAGCAATTTTTCTCTAAATTAACAATTTCCCAAGTACATTAATTATTAGCTATCATTTGAAAACTAATCAAACAGGATTATCGAGATTCCTTGATCTGCAACTTCTCTCTCGTTACCTTGAGAACTGGCACAAGTGTCAGCAAGTGATTCCACTGAGGTCAAACAGGGATTAGCGGGACACGTGTTTCCCTGATTACTGCAGCCGCTGGACGAGGTGCTGGAAGCAATGGAACTTCCGGACAATGGTCTACTTCCTGTTCTTCGATGTCTGCTATACCTGAGCGGCGTTAGCTCATTATTTTCTCGGTGATAAAGTGATTTGTCCTCGGAAGCACTCCTTTCTTCAGGAGTAATCGAAGAGACGCTATCATCCTCCTTGATGACCTTGGAGTCGCTGCAAATGGTAATTTCCATCTGATCAGAGCCTTCGACGGTTTTATTGGATTCCATTTCATGCGGCGCTTCTTCCAAATTCGTCTTGCTGTTGATTGTGGATTCGGAAGAGCACAAAGGGCCCAATATGGATTCTCGATGGGATTGCGAGACCAGGCTAAGACGTTTTTGCAGGGCTGCTGGTATGTTGCAGGATGACGGTAAGACTACATGATTTGAGTAGCCATTCCCCCTTTTTGCCAGCTCATCGAACATCCCAAGCAATTGAGGCACTAAGTCCGTCGTGGTACCTGAAACAAAAACAGTTCCTCCTTTATTTGGATGTTTCTTGGGTCCAGGGAACAATACAATGCCTTAAAAGAGATGAGAGGACATAGTCAGTGACAAGAGATCAATTTTTTTAAGGGATGGATCACATCACTTTTTAGCTATGATAAATATGGATGTTACAAGACCTTAAATTCTTTTTCTTCAACACTTTTTACTTTGGAATGTTTTCCAGAGATGGTGCCTAGATTAAAATAACTTCTTGCCGATTATACTTCAAAAATATGTCAATTTCGCCAAAGTAATAAAAATTCAGGGAAAATTTTCCCTGAACAGTTGTTTATTTTCCCTGCGATTAATATTAAAATACAAAAATTTTAATCTTGTAACATTTTTAGCATAGAATATTTTATAATCGGAAAAAAAGAATTTTTCAACAAAACAGTTCAAACTTCGACCAAAAAAGATGACTTTTTAACAAATTAATTCAATTTTAAATAAAATAGTTTAATTTTTAATCAAACTTTTTAATGTGCAACTTATAAAGGTGAATTTTCAAAAAAGAAATATTACTTTTTAACTAAAAACAGTTGCATGTTCAAATAATTAGTTTAATTTTTCTAGATAAAAAGTCGAATATTTTAGAGAACAGTTCACTTTAAGCCCAACAAAATTATTTTTCAACTAAAAACTTAAGTTTTCAACCTATAAATATGGATTCTAGTCTGCCGAAAGAGATGAATTTTGAAACGAAAAAAATGAATTTTAAAAGAAGAAGACTTATTTTCTATCAAAAACGACAAATTTTCAACAAAATACATGAGTTTTTAAAGAAATACTTCAATTTTCAAATAAAAAATATATAATTTGGACCTAAAATATAAAAGCTACATCTTCAGTAAAAAAATTAATTTTTAACTAAAAACAAATTTTTTCCAACAAAATAGTGAAATAATAAAAACGCAAGTCTTTCATGAGAGTAAGGGGGTCCGGAAAATCTTAAGTATCCTTCCATAGGAGGGGGGGGGGGCAACACTTTTCTTACACATGTTTTTCTCCCTAGCTATTTTTTTAATACTATGAGAGTCATTAAAATATCTCGAAATTCCTTAGAATTCTTTATCATATACTACGGAAATCTTCAGAATTATAATTCAATCTTTTGAAAACTTACGAAATCTTACGAAAACTCTGATGGACAAAGTGAGTAACGAGATAGTTCTCAAGGAATGTGGTGCGGAAGAGACAGAGGTTGACACGTGGGAAAGAAATCGGTTAAGATGGTTCGAGCATGTTGAGAGACTGAAAGATGAAGGACTAACGACACAAGTGTTTCAAGGTAAAGTAAATGGAAGCGTGCTCAGAGGCAGACCACGGAAAGAATGGTTAGAATGTGTGAATGAGACCCTAGTTAGAAGAGATATAACAAGCCATAGAATCACGAGAGCTTGCATGAAAAAATGCATGGACGTGAAAGAAGCCTGAGAAGTATGCCAGGACAGAAAAGTATGGCGGCAAATAGTTAATAAAAAGAGTATCAGTAGAGTGAATGACGGCTGAAACATAAGACCTTGGATACTAATCTAAAAATTCTATAACCCGTTCCTCACACTACTCTCTTCCCCACCGAGTGACTCACGGCTTAATGGTGTAACAATAATAATAAAAATAATTCGGAATTGCGTGAAATTATCGACACTCCTTCAAATCTCAATTCTATTAAAATCCCCGAAAATTCTTTAAAATCTTTTAAAACTTTTGAAATCCCATAAAATCCGATTAAATTTCCTGACATCCTTTAAAGTTCGTAAATATTCTTCGGTATCACATAAAATCCTTAAAAATCTCGCGAATTCATTTGAAATGTTTTTAAAAACTCTCAAAATCCCTTTAACCTTTATAAGCATGTAAAATCCCTTGAAAAATTGAGATGTTCTCTGAAATTGAACTAAGTAAGTTTTTAAACTCATCCTGAAAATTGTTTAAATTATTTGAAACCTTTGAAACCTCTTGTTACACTTTATAATCTTTGAAAATAACCGTAACTACTTGTAATGCCATGAAGTCATTTAAGATCCCTTGAGATATGTTGGAATCTTTACAAATCACTGTAAATCTTTAAAATCTCTTAAAATACTTGAAATACTAAATGGCTTATAAAATCTCGTTTACAGTGAAAATAGTTTAAACGTTGTTACAATCAAACCTGGATTTAACGGTCCTCGAATCCGTGTTTACGAGAATGGAACCTGCGACACGGGGGTGGGTCAGATGAGCTGCGTGAAATGTGAGGTGTTCACTCAGGCGTGACAGAACAGGATCATTGCGGTAAGGCGCTGAACCCTAAATGCCTACCTCTGTAACTGCAGTATGAGGTTGCGACAGTTCACTCGGAGCGAGAGGCACACACATATGGAATAAGCATGATGGCGAACTCGCGTCGAACAAGAGAGAGGCTTTTATGCCTAAAGCCAACTAAAGCCGATGGCTGATCGGATTATTTCGTGTACTCGTATGAGTGGAATGAGTCTGGCTTTGGCATTGATAACAGCCCCATCTGACACGCGAATTAAAAATTAAGTTCAAAATTATATAGAAATTAATTAATACTATACGACTTTTTGTTAATATTCAATTCAAATTCAAATTTCTTCTGAATAGTTCCAAATTGGTGGCGTTGTCGTAGCTAGTGAACAGGCGTATTGGCAATGATAACAAAGAAGAAATGTATTGTATAGAGACTATTTACTATTTACGCTCGGAGAGCCTGAATTTAATGTCACCGTCAGTCCCAAAACCGACACTAAATCCAGGTATAACTGTAATATACAGTTCTCTCACAAAGCGCACGATGCTCAGGACCGAGTTCCTCACTAAGTACCCGCATGGTTAAGCCACGCTCCTAGATTTTGGCGGGAAATACCTTTAAGGCCCATTGGCGGATTATTTGAATATTGTCTCGCCTTCTTGCATTTAATGCTACGTTCGAGGAGCTTACCGAATTTAGAGGTATAGAATGAAAAGAGGTATTTTTAAGGATGGCTGGTAACTCTAATTGAAGGTGTAATCATTTTTATAAAACACGATTTCCACATTTTAGCTTTACTTCAATTTCCTGTCTATTCCCCGTGGTTTAAAATAATGCGTTTTATCTCGGTCTGACTTTTATTCCCTGCTTAAAAAGTCCCTGAAAAAAAGGAAAGATCGTCTGGTGAAGTGTGACATTCCATTCAAGTGTTTTCTGTTTAGATTCTAATGAGGTGTTTAACGATTTTTGAGTTGCAGTGTATGTAGGTAGGTCGGAGAAAATTAAGAGCAAAGCACCAGCTCCATAGGAAAGCCTATTATTAGAAAAGTGGCAGGCAAGTGCGGGCGAAGACAGCTATACTCGCTGTTATAACCGAGATGATATTATTATATAGTAAAAGAGAGGGATGTGCTAAGCTAGAGATAGCAACTCAAGAATGCAACTCATCCTTTCCAAACTGACAAAACTCGTAGATATTACTATATATAATATCTACCGCATAGTAGCTTATTCCGTACGTGTGGATAACAGACATCGATTTCCCGTCTGCCGCCAAGGAAATTGGAAACTATCGTTGCTAATACTTGATTTTTTCTTTTTACTCTTTTCAACCGACCCACCGACCGACCTACCATTACACTTGTGATTACCGCGTATACTTTCCCAAGTGCACAAGCGCACACCCGGAGAATTACATACCTCTGTAGAATATCGCCTCTGCTGCAAAAAGCTTGCTCTCCTATAGGAAAGATAATTTCCTTAATATGGGGTATAATTAAAGAATTTCAAAATTTTAATGCTCAATCCGGTATCAATGCTCATGTACAGATTTTAGATTGGAAAATGAAGAAATTTATCAGATTTTTATTTGACAATGAAATTTTACAAACATGATATCACATATTTGTATTGCGTAAAGCAATGCCAATAACAAATTCAAAAACTTAATTCTCTTACAATGTTCATTAAGCAATTCATGCAACACATCCGCTCTTAATTTGAACATGAAAATAAAGTTGATATTTAATGTGAAAATTCCGAGGCTTTACTTACCAAATTTATGCAGAAAAATGTATTCCCCCAACACACACACAAAATCATACCAAGATTTTATTAAGTTAAATAAACGTGGAACCATAATGAAAATACATTTAGTAAAGAAAATTTAGAAAGAATTTTGTTGAAATTGAAAATTGGTCATGTTGCGTCGAAAATTCCACTATTTTGGTAAAAAATTCAACTATTTTGTTGAAAATTAAAATTTTTTATAGGAAATTCATATTTTCGATTTGAAAAGAAAATGCAAGTTTTTGAAGCTTTATTTTTTTGGTTTGAAAATTCAACATTTTTTATGACATTTTTTTCCTTAGTGACATAAAATGTTTCTTGATTGTTATAGAAATGCAACTGTTAGCCTGAAAATTAATCTTTTTTGTTTTAGAATTCAACTATATTGTTGAAAATTCGTCTTTTTTAGTTGAATTGAACTGTTTTTAGTAAAAAATTAAAACCTTTTTTGTTGAATTATTAACTATTACATTTTTTTGTGAAGAGTTTACTTTATTTGGAAAAAAATGAATCCTTATGAGTGAAAATTAATAATTTTAATCGAAAATTAATTACTTGTTTAACCATTTTTTTGCTGTTGCAGATTTATAATTTTAGTCGTAAATTTATTATGTATGTTTGTTAAAATTTATTTTCTCTGGCTGAAATTATCTATTTGGTTGAAACAAATTTGTTGAACTGAAAATTAGACTTTTTAACTAAATAACTATTTAATTTTTAGTTGCAAACCCATCTTTTTTTTAAATGCTGTGTCTAGTCTCCCTTAAAAATTGATGTATTTTGTTTAAAATTGATCTTTTTGGTAGCAAATTAATCTTCTTTGTTGGAAATTAATGTTTTTTGTAGAAAATTTCACTTGATAATACAATACCTCTTTGTTGTTATATGTTAGGATTTACTATTTTTTTGCTAACATTTTTTCATGCGTAAGATCTTTCAATCTGTGAGTTGTCACTGAAAGTCTTTAAGATTTAAGAAAATACATTATTGATTGTGCTTGTAATTTATGTATTAAAACACAGGACTTGAGTGACATATTGAAGGTTCTTATATTCCAACTTAAAGTGGACTTAATTTAACAATGCTCTACTTTGCAATCGAAACCGGATGCATTCGAGATTCCGGTGCATCTGTTCATTGATCAGTGATCGGATTATATAGGCATAATTCATTCATTGGTTCCTTGAAGTGCGGTCAGTGTCGTTACTATGAAACGCATCCACTCTGAATGTTTTGTACTTAATATCATGACTGAATATGCAATTGCAGGGTCAAATGCTCTTCTGAACCCCACAATTATAATCAACTCTCGTCAGAAATTTTCTTCATATCATAATTTTGCTTTTATTCAAGCTAACTTTCACGTGAGTATTGATATTTATTTTCTATCCAATTATTAATTTCACTGAGTAATACTTTAATTACCCCCAAAAAAGTTTATTTTAGACACATTCAGATTTCTCAAGCAAAAAATTTCGATTTAAACCTAATGCAGAGTACCTACATTCCGAAGTTTGCGACATTAAAGTGTCAATATTTAAAGAGGAACCATATACAAAGGTCATTGAACTTTAAATTGAATGTATCAGCATTTAAAGTATCTAAAATTTATTTTTTTAATTTAAAATATGACTGATTTAAAACTCTTAAACGTATGATAGTCCCACATTTGAAACGTGAAAAAAAACATATAAAAGTTCTTGAAATGTTATAAATTGTAAGAGCGAAAATTTTTTAAACTAATATCAAGCCCGTGTGGGAAAATGTCCTGGCAGACTGATTACAGGTTTGGCCCAGGTCTGGATTTATCTAGACTGCCTAGTCTGGAAGATCTGATCTAGTCCAGGTCTGACCTTACCTTGAACGCCTAGTCTAGAAGGTCTGGTCTATCCCAGTACTGGCACTGATCAGTGAGCCAAGAACCAAAAAAAGTTCGAATTTTGGAACTAAAGATGCTCGTAGGGAAAATAATTTTTTCTAAGTCAATAAAAAAATCATTTCTTCCGAAGCAATTCGAATTTATTGTTTGGCCCTCGGCTTGCAGACATCTTGTCAGATCAAGTGTCACTAACTGTCAACCAGCCAATAAATCGCGGCTGACCAGCCCCTAACTAACAGCTGACCAGCCCATACCTAGCACCTGACCAGACGATCTGGCTTAAGGCTAACCAGAAAAACCGTTAGACTTTTAGATTATTTTTTATTTTTTTATTTTAAGAGGTGCTGGTTTTGACTTGAAGTTTCTCATGTAAAATTCATGGGGAAAAATCACTTTTTTGAGTGTTTGGAAAAATTTTGTAGGGTTTGAAAAAATGTGACGGGAAAGTATAGGGGCTTGTAGAGCATTATCCAATGACGAATTTTAAGTATCAGACATAGGTCTGATACCCCTAACACAACCCCCCGAGTACTTCATGAAATCGATCTTTTGAGTACCGTATTCTGGTATTTTTTAATTAAAATTATTAATATTTCCCTCAAGATTATTGCTATTAGTCCAGAGGAATATTTATTAACATTGGTTCATTAATTTTTAACTGTTTGAACAAATGGAATTTGTTTAAATTTTTTTTTAAATTCGTTTGTTTTCCCTAAAAATTATTCCTACTGGTCTAATGAAATAATTATTAACATTAGGTTATTATTTTTTAATTATTTAAACAAATGGAATTCGTTTAAAAATGTCGTTTTGAATTTATTTAAATAAAAATTATTACTATGGGTCT
>JAAAKG020134259.1:0-36734 GCA_010014905.2 Druon quercuslanigerum | reverse complement strand
TTCTATGCTCAGGAAAAAATTTCGTAAAAACCTGTTTAATTGATGTTTTAAATATTAGCGACTACTTATATTATTTACACTATGTACAATTTTACAAACTAATTCCTATTGCTGTTACGCAGGTTTTGAATCATTATTATTGCATCGAGTGTTGCAATAATTTATATTTTATTTTGAACGGTGCATCTTGGTAGCGTAGCTTTCCAGTATTTTGCAGGATTGTGAGTTTCGACAACTGGTTATCAAAGAAGTCTTTGGTTAGCTTCAATATTTGTTCGTCAATCAGTAGAATATTAAGTTTATTATGTAAGACTTTAATTTTGGTCCCAGGTTTCGCATTGAGGGCCATTCGGAGACATTTATTTTGTCCACCGTCTGAGAACGTAAACTTTCACTTATATCCTCCCGGAAGGGGATCCCACCAATTCTGCTCAGCGAAGGGGAAATGGCCGCGCTGCGCTCTGATTGGCTTGTGTTACGTGGTGATGCAAGGTGGTGAATGCCAAGTGCATATAAGTGAGAGTTATGCAGGGATTTAAGTGCGAGAGGAGACAACTGCGGTTCCAGTGTATGTCGCTCGGCAGTAGTTAATCTTTTATTAAATTTTATTGGCTTGTGTACAAAATTCAAGGACATTTTCAGAAAATGTCCAGGTTGTTTCATAAAACCGAAAAAAGATAAGCCGTGACTACATACAATATATTTAACATTCAAAAGACTATATTTTATATTTTAATATCGAACGACTATATTTTAAAGAATAACAGATTCCTTATATCTAGTAATTTTTTGATAAAGAATATTTGGTGTAAGCAATTATGTTTTTTAATCAACACTTCGGATTTTTTTCCTCAATATTTCTTCTTCGATGCGGGCGGATTCTTTCAAAGACTTCATCCATGATTTTGGCAATCAACGATTTGAAATACAAGCTCCCTTATATTTCGAATGGGCACTCTTTGTTACTGGAGAACCGTTGTTCTAAAGATGCATTGCCGTGCGATAAAATGAGTTTTTTTACGAACAGCAACAAGTTCCATTAGTTCTCCAGACGATGAGCGTAAATTATTTTGATCCAGAAATGATCCAAGCGTATCGACGTTCCTATGAAGGAACGCATCTACTCTTCCGTAAGTTCTTTCGAACGAATTCGTTGAAAGTCAAGTTCAACCGCGTCCGCTGCAGAACCCGAAATTGCTTATTTTCTACGAGTTAAGTATAACTTTCGTCAATACTTCCGTAAACTGGCTGTTATTAACTGCTTCACGTAGATCAAGCGCCGATATTTTTCCCAAGAACGCGGATGTAAAATATCTTTTGGCTACTTCGCTTTTAGTCTTCTCCCAAAACCGGACATTTCAAGGACTTTAAGGACCACTGGACAGCACGTTAATACAGAATAGAGACAGCGCCAACCATACAAAGATTGAAAATTATTAGAAAAGTTATCATATTTATTTTCGATCTTATTATCTAATTTAAAATGTTCATAAACAAAAGAAACAATAAAAAATTACACTGTTCAAACGTTTCGCAGCGCACGAAAATATCAACGCGTTGACTGTCACTTTGCGTATATTATAGAGTCAATAATCAACATTTTGCTGAAGGTAAATACTTCCGGCAGATTAATAAACAGAATTGTATACTATCTTGTACTTTTTGAATGAAGATGATTCCAAAATTCGCAGTTGTAATTACGTGTGAATATTTTAGAATTATTAATAGGTTAATGTTATTTATGAATTGCTCATAGCACTTAATATTCTAAAATGTCTACTGATATTATCAGAGAAATAAGAATGTAAAAAAATAATGTTTAAACGAACAAAATGCATATAAAAAATGGTTCCGAAATAAGGTGTTTTTATACAATACAAGAAAGTTACTTTCAGTGTCCTATAGAGACGAGATCCGTCTTGTGAAACATTGACTAGTTATGGAACTTTGTAAACATTTTATAAACCTAGAAGTCATGAAATTATTGAAAAAATGAGAATACCCATTGAACTGCCATTATGGTGATGCCCGTTATACGAAGCGCACAGAAAAGTGAAGCATGGGCAGATCATTTATTATATTTCGTATTTTCTGATGTTATAAATAGGCATTTCCACTGAAGCTTCCGAAAGACATGGAAAATGATTAAAGATTTCAAGCGGATGAAGATTTTGCGAATCCATTTAGAAATAACCTTGTTACTTCTTCCACTTCAAACTTTTGACATATAAAATGTCAATTAACGTTGATACTGAGTATCGATACAACAAAAAATAGAACGTGATACACGAAGTTTTTTTCCACTTTTAAAAATAAAATAAAAAAATATTTAATACTGATTTATCGTATACGAATAAACTCAGCTTAACTTTATTTATACGATGCAATAATTATTTTCTCATTTATGAAACATGTAAATTCTCTATTAGAAAAACATAAATTTCGAAAATTAATGTATTTAAATACGTGAATATAATTTTTATAATTGCACACTTAAATTTTTATTTAATTTCGAACACCTCGGGTTTACGACTCGTCAACTTTTAAATGATCAAATTAATTAAAGATTTGGTATGCACTCAGAATTAGTCAGCTTTGTTCGGGATCGTTGAAGTATTACGTCACGCTTTTTCTGACCCCCCCCCCCCATGCCGTTTACTATAGTACCAGGACGGCCACTAATTTTATTATTTTCGCCAATCGGATTTCTCCCTGTAAAAATTAATGATTTCTCTAGGTCTAAGGAAATTTTTGTGCTTTTAATAAAGAAAAATACAGGGATGTGTTTTATTATATACTAGCAGTAAACGTACGCGCGGAATGTGCGCGTTCATATCTTTGGGTTTTTATTTCAACTAACATAAAAAATATGTTAGTGTACACGTACCAAAAAAATACGGCTAATGCTACCGAAATTTAGGGACAAATAGTCCCTTTTATAGCTCTTCTTATTCGTACCGAAAAGATCCAACTATTTGTTCCGAAATTTTGGTACACGAGAAAATATATTCAAAATGTTACAAATGCCTAAAAATATAAACAATTTACAAATCAATTTTCAATATTATATTTGAAACATTATTGAAACAATAATTCAGTTTCGAATTGAAAGCGTTTGAAAATTAAAATTATATATTAAACTATTTTGAATGGAAAACTTTCCAATTCAAACTATACCAGATAAAGTAAAGTGTTGAAAAAAGTCAATGTTTCGATAAAATGGGAAGGAATTGAACTTGTATTATTCCTTAATAAAAACGCCTTAAAACCATTTAAAAATCAAAACGTTTGAATTTGATAAACGTTTAAACATAACCTCTCAAAATTGAAAAGGTTTAGACTAAAATTTGAAAAAATAGAGTGTCATTAGAAAGAAGTTGGTTGGATTCTACCATTATTTTGTTCTCTGATGAGCCGAAAAGTGAGGTAATTTGAAAATCTGTTTTTTAATGATTCATGATAAACCAGATAACTTTTTAATGTTAGATCAAATAATTTCTAATTAAAATTGCTCAAAATTAAACAATCTTGAATTTTAGATTGAATTGAAGAGTCTTGAAATTAAGCGATTTCATAGGACATTCTCAAAACATTAAAAATGGCATATTTTCAAATTCGAATGTTTAAATTGGATAATTTAAAACTCAAAGAAATTGTATTATTTCTAATTGAAAACGATCCAAATTGAATAATTTTAAATTCAAAGCGATTAAAATTTGACAATTCGAAATCAAAAACTAAAACTTTAAAAACTAAAACTTCATTTTTCAAATTTTTCAATAACATATTTTTCAATTTAAATTACTTATTTACCGAAATCTTCAACTTCAATAAAAAAATATTGCTAAAATATGATTCCAAGGTTTCTGATAGCAGAATTTTAAGATTTTAATTCCATATTGCTTTATATTTACATCTAGGTTTTTATTGTGAAATTTTAAAATATTTAATAGCGAAATTGTCCTAAAATTTTGAATTTGGAGCTACAACATTCTGAAATTTTCAATTCGAAAGCTCCAAAAATTAATTTAAGAAAAACTTTAATTCGCAAATCTCAAAGATTAAAATGCTTTATAATTGCACATTCAAAACTATAAATTTGCATTGAAAGTATAAAAGTTTTAAAGGTGATAACTATATTATTAATACTATAATAATAATTAGTACCATACCATATCGTATCAAGTGACATTTAAAGCGATTTGACATACATATTTATACTTTTTCCTTTTCTCGCGGGCGGTCACATATAATGATCACCCGGTAGCTTTCGGGACATAAGAACAGTGTCACTAGATTCAATGTAGGCCCAATGTAGATTCAATGTATTAATCCTCCATCCAAAATCGAAAATAGTGAACATGAAAAGCCCTTTTCATGTGGATGTCCAACTACACTGGAACTTGGAATGAAGAAGGGTTTCGGTCCTTGCTTCCTCTGGCCTTGACACTCAATCCAGAACGTCCAAACGAAAACAGCCAGTGGCGTGTGAATCATTGCTTAATAATACACATTATACGTGCGTGAGTACCCGCGCTGGCGTTTCACGTATGGGTGAGCAACCCTCTCTCGACCCCGCGGACTCCTCTCTCACCCGAAACCGCCACGGCTCTGGATCTCGGAACTGCGTAAATCTGGCCTGCTCCAATCCAAGTTCCAGTTTATATTGTTGGAAGGAATATGCAAATTTTTGGAAGATTTTTATTTTACAAAAATTTACAAGCTACAAAACGTGCAAATTATTAAATGCGGAAAATTTAATGATATAATATTTCAGTCCCTGGTTTCCTCGCGGTTTAAATTCGTCACGGCATGTCACGCAATACTTCGACGGTCCCCAGTTTAAAACTGAGTTGTTCACTTTTTGCAGCTGTCACTTCAAAATGATAGTTTTAAATCTTCCCAATGAGAATTTTCATTATTGATGTACAATTTTGAAACATAATTTTTTTGCATTAAATGAAAGTAAGGAAAAACAACAAGTTTTGGAATTGTTCTAAGTGAATATTACTTCTATTACAAGCTGGATTATAAATAAGAATAAAAACAATTTATTCTATTTTTGAATTATTACCTAAAATATATATTCTAGTGTACTAACTTGATCTTTTTCTTCCTGAATACGTCGTTGAATCTCACGCTCGGCTTCCATTTGTGCTGCTTCGTCGTCAAGACGGAGCTGAAGTCTCATTCGTTCTCGCAATTCACGTTCCTTTTGCTGTTCCTCTCGCTCCAGAGTTAATGCTATTTGCCTTGCTACGAGAGCATCTCTTTCCTCTCTGACGAAATTTATTTTAAATTTATTTTAGTATAAAGTGCTACAAATTAGTGTATCTAATTTTGTTTGTAAATTAAACATGTATACTAACTGTTGTTGTACGTATGACTGATATCGGATAGCTTCCAGTTCCTGCTCGACGCGTGCTCTTGGCGCATCTTCCCTCACTTGTGCGTTTCGTGACTTATTACCAGTGTAATGTTCCTTAACTGGAATCAAAACTACCATTTAGATAGTAAAATAATGTCGAAAATCAAGAAAAACGTTTATTATTATATATTTTTGTTTTAAGTATTTCAGGGGCATGAAGTTAGGAATAACCGAGGAGCTAAACACTGCTATAATCTGGTGTAAACTCTGCTATTTAGTCTCACCTAATCTTGTGTAATATTTTGTAATACCATGTAATCTAGAAAATCCATTGTAATCCCATGTAATTTTGAGCAATCTCATGTAATATTTTGTTATATTAATAGATAACATTAATAAAAAAAGAGAATCCCTATTAAACACGAGATTAAGCGTTTTTTGATACTACATATGCTTCGCTCGCGAATTTGAGCGCGCCTGTGGCGCGCGACTGATGGTTCTCATACTTTGCGCTCGGCCTTTGCATTTTTCCCACATTTATGCACAGACCTTTTAAAATCAAAGGTAAATGGATGGAGGACAACTGTAATTTTGTGATTGTGAACTCTCCTTTGTTAAAGCTCTTTCGGTTTTAAGGAACACATTATCATCACGTATCTCGTGCTCCGCACTCAATTTTGTCCAAAATTTAAACTTTTCTACATGATGCTCAACACTTTTATATCAAATATAATAAATTTTTTATATAACTCTGCCTGTGATTGCTTATTCAGATATTACAAAGTAAAACACAAATTGCATTGATAATGGTTACTTTAAAATTCGTGTCTTATTTTACATTAAACTATACTCTTAGCTGCGGTGAAACATGTATCATTCCAATAAACTTATAACATTACAATTCATAATACGCATGGAAATTAAAACATACTGTTATTGCCTTGTTTTTTATATTTTTTTAATTTTTAATCTTGTTTTTTACGATCAAAGAAAAACCACGCTTTCTATCAAAAACAAATTCGTCAAAAATTTGTAAATCTTTATTGGTTGAATAAATGTAATCTTATGTAATCTTATGTAATCTTCTATAATCTCATATAATCCTGTAATCTAGTATAAACGAAATGTCGCAATGGTTAACCCCTCGGGAATACACAATTCGATATTCCTTAGGTTTCTCTTAAATTCGATCAATTCTGAATTAAAGCGTTTTAAATCGAACAATTTGATACTGACGTATTACGTATACTTTTACTTTGTCACCAGGTAAATTCACATCGTTCAGTTCTGAGTGGAAAAGAATTGACCAAATACATGGCAGTTAATCCTATTTTGGTAATATCATCGTAAAAACTACTTTTTTCTATATAAAGTATTTGGAAATTAAATTTTATTTTTTAAGAAGTATTTAAGCAAGTAATGAAATCATACTCTTTATTTATTACTGAGATATTACAAAATTAAGTTTTGTCTTGCATTTGGTGCCATTGTTTTTCCCTGAGCACTCGACAAAGTGAAGTTAGCTGGCAATGAAGTGAAAATGCCTATATCCAAATTAAGGATTAAGGCCACGTGAGCGTAACCTCAACAAATTTTGTTACACTTTTTTCAAAACCAACTTACGTTCACACGAAACGCGATATAAAGTTGAAAATTTGGGAAATCAAATAAGGAACACAAAGAAACGTTTGTTTGGTCGTAAATTATAAAAGTTTTTTTGCAGCACATTTTTTTTTGCTTTTTCGTGGCGTTTCGTGTGAACATAAGTTCGATGTGAAAAACATTTTGAGGTTATGCTCACATGGCCTTAAATAATTATTGGAGTGCTTCCGACATAAAATATTTAACATTCTAAATGAAACAAGTTAAAAATTCAGATTATTTAATTTACAATTAAAAAACTAAATCACATTGATATCGAAGGATTTGTAGTTTAACAATTTCAATCTGAAGCGTTTAAAACTGAAGGATTATGAATTAAAAATTGTAAACTCTAAGCTTAGGATATCAAATAAGGTCCAGAATATTAAAAAACTTAACTGGCAAGCCTCGAAGATTAAATGACTGTGAACAGAAGGCATTAAAAAATGCATTTAGAAAATCCAAACCCTTACAGTATTTACATTTAAAGATATACAAACTTTATTAATTTTAAGAAATCTACCGTGAATTTGCCGTAAAACTACCACCTTTTTCCAGGTCGTTCAGGGCTAACGTTACGGAAAATTTCTTAATACTAGACAGTGCCATAATTTTAACGATTGCAAATTCGATAGCGTTAATCAAATAATAACAATAAGAATTTCATTAAAACAATTAATTTGACACGAACATGAATTTTAAGTTGGCATGAATTCATCGTATTCTATTTGTGAATCAAGAATATAAAATATAATGCATATAATTAGAAAAAGCTTTCAGAACTTATTAAAGCAGTCCCTTTAAAAATGGAAAGACAAGTGCTCGTTGAAGTAATTGAACTCATTCCACATTCTCTCTGACTCACTGTCCGACAAAAGCTAAAGAAAGAAAAGAAAACGAGATATATAATTTAATCCTCATTCTACCGGTTACACTTTTTTTCTCACGGTGCCTGCTGACGTTAGTTAAATGGAATTCGCTCTTAACATTCTTATTAAGGGCCGATTTTCAATATATAGATCTAATTAATATAAATCTTTTAAAAAATATGAAAAAAACTTACTCTCTTCGTCTTGAAGGCGATATGCTAGAGCACCATCTTCGTGTACCAGCCACTCACGACATACTGTAATAATTATTCAAGAAACATAGGATGAAGAAAATATGAAAGGACATGTCGAGTGACAGCTTGTTCTGCATGCAGGGTACAACGAAAAAAGTTAATTTTGCGTACCTTCGTTTACTCTGCCTGCTTTCGGCAACGTATCCGAACTGAGTACCGACTTTGCCATGTCTTATTCACGCTAAGTTATTTCCCAAGAAAAAAAAACAACTTTAATGCTTCAAAATTTCACTTTTGCGAGGCTGTTTACAATAACGTCCTTATGGAATTCTCTTGTTGTTCTCCGATGCCATCTTGAATACCAATGGTGGGTGCTGGTGGACGCAAATAAACTATCGAAGTAAGGTCTCGATATATCGTTTTTCGATCAATCAAGCGCGTAAAATTTAATTTGAATTGCACGATATTTGAATTATAAAGCGAGGTGTTGCAATTAAAAGAAACTAAACATTTTAAATGCTTTCTAGACTTTTTTTGAAACTCTAATTCTGTAGAACAAGTAAGGATTGAGATTACATAATTCAATTATTAAAATAAAATTAAAGGGTTCGAATTGAAATGATCCTAATATTGTAAAGTACATATTTAACTAAAATAAAAGACTTGTATAGTGAACTTTTATAAGAATTTTTTAGATCTTCGTAATTTTCAAAATGTCGCTCAGTTGTTTTGAAGCAATATTATTTTGAAGTAATAATAATGAGTGTGCATTTTTTAGTTCAATATTTAAAAAAATCGTATATCCATTTGTTTGAATGATGGAAAGAATCGAAAACTTTCCTTTTACGATGTAATTATATTTATTTCAATCTTGTAAAAAAAACGTGGCATATTTGCCATATGTAACCAATTTAATAAGTTAGTTTCAATTTATCAATGGCTATCAATAATTCTAGAAAAAAAAATTCAACTCAAATCGTTTTATATGGAAACACTTACATCTACACGTAATAACCTCCTAATGTTTTCTGCTGCAAATGTCAAATTTTGACATTACCTTTTTTGAACAAATTCGATTTTTTAAACCAATCAGATATGAAGGTAAACCCCAGGGGAGAAAGATTTTTGATGTGGTGGGGGAACTAACATAACGGGAATCCCAGTCCCAGCCTCTCGCGATAAGTGGGAGGGTACTGTATTCAAATTTCAAATTCTATTAAATTAGAAAATTTAAATAAAGAATTTTTTGAGTCAAGGTAGCAAACAGAGAGGTTCGAACAAAATTGGAAATCAAAAACAGCCTAGCGCTGAAAAGTTTTATTTTCGGTCCTAATAACTAGCATAACATTTGAAATAAATCGATAAGTTTCCAAAGGTTCCGTGCTTGTCAGATTTGAATATTTTCATACTTTCTAAGTTAAAATTTTATTTTTATAAATCTAAAAAAACCAATATAATTTTGAAAAAGTTTAAAAACTATCTTGAAATTTGTTGAGCCTGTAGATACTCTCTTGTACTCTAGATTACCTAAGCAAATTTAGAAATAAATGTCGGTTGTAGCCATTTTCATGTCCTATATTGCCACATATTTTAAGGTAAGTTTTAAGATCGATAAAGTTCACAATGCTAAAAAAAATGTTTCATTTAAAAAACTGTAAATATTGAAATCTTACAATATTTTGGAAAATTGAAAAGGCCCTTATTTTTCATGTTTCGAATTTCTTTGGTCTCCCCTCCTCCAGTTTTGTTCTAATTTCCAAAAAATTCTCAAATTTAGAGCGAAATCAGTTAACATCTATCTAAGTCAGATAAACCCATGCTTGAAATTTGAATTTTGCGTAATATTGCAATTGAATAACGCTTTTTCAAGTGTTTAAAAATAAATAATCATTAATCGGTCATCAAATCATACTGAGCTATATGTTAATTAATTTCCAGTTGTTTAAACAAATTATTTTTTTAGGAAAGGCGCGAAATGAACGTATTTTATAGACTTTGCGCTCTTTTATCAATGATAACAATGAAATAATTTGTATGAATAATTTTACTATTATTTGTATAATTCGCGTTTGTTCAAGTTTATATTTTGCCTAAAAATGCAGAACAATTTTATTGCACCAAATTTTTGACAGATTTTAAAATTTGGAAGAATTAATTTTTTTTCTAATAATACTCGTTCATTTATAAAAAAAATTGTTAAATGTTTAATGTCTCAAATATAAATTAGATAACTATGAAATGGCAGATAAAGGGTAAATAAACAAGATTCAAGTGAATTTAAGTTGAATTTATTTCTGTTTGTTATAATATTAAAATAATAATAATATTAGGTATAATGAAAAACAACAATGATCAAGTTGTATCGAAATATAAAGGCGTTTCTCTGCCTTTGTTCGGGGTCCACCCTCACAGGCAGATGTTTCAAAAACTCTTTTTCACAAATAAACGTATGCACGTAGTAATCTTTTTTACATTCTCGTTTTACAATTTTTTTTCTGTACAAGCTTCCTTGAAAATTACATACAGCACATTTACAAATAATCTCTTGCGAAAAATTTGTATTCAATTGGCGACTTAAAAAAATTAATTTGACATGTGAATACAATTACATGCAATTATTCTAGCATTTCGCTGTAACTTTTGTAAACAAAAAACCAAAAAAGTTATGTTTCGTAAAAATACACCGCTTGTAAAAGCAGGTACCTTTGTAAAAGTCATGCGTGCTTCTAATGAACAGAAAATAATCGACGGAATGAGGAAAAAAAACAAGCCAAGTAAAAATTAATTTCTAACCATGTAAAATCTTCAAAGGATAACACGCCGTTTTGAATATCTGCTATCGCAATTTGAAAATAACAACTAGTACGACAGTGCCTTAGAAAAAATCTATCTCGTTTAAAAGTAAAACCGTCTTCTTAATTCATGTTATAGGAGTTAACACGAGAACCGTGAAGGCTTCGATGTATGGCTAAACAGTTTTTCAAAAACACTTTCCACTTTTATATGTTGATAATATGAATCAATATGAATATCTTAAGAACTAAAAACGTCGATTAAACTAAGAAACGACTTTCGGTTTGAATATAATACAGCGATATTTATTACATCTTATATGATAGGTAATAAGAAATTGTGAGTCAAAGTTCAAAGCATGCTGAGAACAGACGCTATCAAAATTTCTATAAAAATAATTTAATATTTAAAAAGATTCTTCACTATTTCTTTCATTTTTACGCAGAGTCAAATTGCCAAAGGTCTTAAGGATCATTAAATATAATTTCAGATTTGCCTAAAAAAAAAGTCTAAGGCAGTCATGGAAGCTGAAAAGCTATTGTCGGATCGAAACAGTCAAGTGTCAATTTTAGTGTCGAATTCTGAAAATTTATAATTTAGATTATTTCGAAGTTTTATAATTTAGAGGAAGCACAATACTAATTCCTATTTTCAATTCAGAAGATTTTTTGTATAAAAAATGTTAATCGTGGGAGTTATCTGTAAGTATTATTAACAGATGTGGAAACTAGTTTTAAATAACGAAAAAATTAAAAGTAAGGAAATCGTTTGGATAAAATAATACTATTCCAAATAATAAAATCATTTTATCGATAGGCATGCACGCATTCCTACATATGGGATTCATAAAACTGAATTACATCAACAAGTAATTAGAATAAATAAAAAAAATAACTCATTTTATACAAAAATTTGAATCACATCAGAGATTCTCTCGACAATGATAATACAAAGGAAATCGTTTTCTTTTTAAGACTGTCAAAATGGAATATTTAGTTTAAGTTCACTTGTCAAATGTAAATGCGATGCCTTGTGCGGAAAATAGAATTTTAACTTTTAGTTCAATAAACTTGCGCGTACATTCGTCAAAGAATATTCTTTAAAGAAGTCTATAAAAATTTAGAGAAGTCTTTAAAAATATGAAAATTCAGATCTAACATCATATTCGCGCAGCTTTTCAAATAAGGTAGAGGAGCAACGCTTTTTGATTAAGTCTTGGTGGTATTGATTCACCTTTTGTTAAAAATATATCCTTTAAAATAAATCCAAATTCTTCAATTTTATCGTTACACTTGGAATTATGGAATGTAATTTTAATTAGAGCTAAGGGGGTCTGTCCAGCGACAATTCTACCTTTAACAGAAAACTAGTACGAAAAAATATGACAAAAAAAATGAAACCATGAAGACGCGCAATTTCACTCTGCATACCGTATCATTCTAACCAAGTTTTCGCTTATGAACTAGAATTAACGATATCACAATATAAAGGTACCCATGGGTACCACTCCTTCGATAACAATTTCCGCTTAGCTTAAAATTTTCGAAGACGACTTCGATGTATGACACTTAGAAGTTCGTAGTGCTCTGACTACGATTGACTTTTTTACCTATCGCTCGCGAAGAGAGCCTCGTTGGTGTGGGTCGCAGTCTGTATCCTCCGGAGTTGCTATCACTTGTCGTTATCGCCACGTTCGATGCACTAGTCTTCATTTCTTCGTCCTTCAGTTTCTCAGCGTTGGGTTCGCGACGCAACTGCGCTTTGGTTTTCGTACACAACAGTCTATTCTGGATTAGACAGATTGCTGTAGGTCTCATTTCGGGATTCGGATGAACCATGAGCTGTAATTAATAAAAGATGCTTTTTAACTTCTTTTCCTGTAATTGAAACTAATATTGTTTAAGAAAAAAAATCAGTCCCAGACTTCACAGAGAAAACGTTCTAAAAAAAGGGAAAAATTATTCGGAAATTATTCAAGCTTATTCAAATTTCTACTAAATCCTATTGACTCCAAAAATGTTCGAAAAAATAGCCATCCAATCACTTTGAATGTCACTTGATACTACATGATATGATACTTATTAAACATATGTAGCATCTTTGAAATTTCTATATTTTCAAATAATAATTGCAGTTTTGAATGCGCAATTGTAAAACAGTTTAATTCTTGCATATAATAATTTTAGATTTAAATATTCCAAACTCTTTGGTATCCATTTTAAAAGTAGACAATTTTCTGCTTTTTTTTAATTTTCCAACTCGTAGAATATCACATTGAAAGACCTGACAGCTACACGATGTCTAGTTTAACGGACTTATAATTTAAAAACCTTGAATTTAATGCAACCAAAATATATTAAAAACAATTAAAAATTATGAAAATAATTTGACAAATTCAAGCCTTAAAAATGAGAAAATTTGAGAACTGGATATGTTTCAAGTTGAACAATTTCAAAAATTGTGATAATACCGATTTTCATTTGCATTAATTCTTTTTATTTTCCATGGAAAATCTTAAAATAGTCCAATATTCAAAGTTTCGCATTTAAAATTTATTAACCTTAAGCAACCAAAATTTCAAATTATTCAATTTAAATGCTTTTATTTAGAAATGATGCAAGTTTCATTCCATTTTATTTCATTCCAAATATTGTACTTTTTTCAAAATATTACCTAAATTAAAACTGCTTGATTTGAAACGCTTTCAATTTAAAATTGTCAATACTTTTTTTTAAATTTTTAATGCTTTTTAATTCACAATGATTTTTTACACAGTTACACAAAAATAAAATATTATTACTATTATTTAAAATATTAAAATACATACACTACCGGTCAAAAGTTTGTGTTCACCTTTTTTCGATGACTGATTAAATTTTCTTCATTTTAATTATGTCAGAGCTAAAGTTTTTTTTCTTTAAATAAGTCAATGCTCTAAAAATTTACAAAAAAATTTGAACTTCGACTAATCTCGACCAATACTACTACACTATGTAGATCACTTTTTTGGCTCAGCACAATTCTTTGTTTTTTTGTGGCTGTTATTGTTTCCAAAAATTGAAAAAATCTTAATATTTAAAAATTTGTCTAATAATGGATTTTTGAATTGGTTATATTCTTAGCGCACGGATAAAAAAAATTCCTACCGTTACTTCAAATTGAATTAAAAATTAATTCACGCAATATTTATTCATTTCGTTTCAAAATCGTCCTCCAACAAGATGTAATAATTAGTTTCCATATTTAATTCAAATTCTCTGTTTTGAAGACATTGAAATAGGTGCGAGTAAAGAATTCCAGTTCAATTCCATTTCAAAGTTTTCACAACAGAGATTTTGCATATGTCATCAATATAGAAACTAATAATAATACAAAAATAATAAACAAAAATTACCTTTATCAAATCGTTGAATTCGCTACTACAATGTGGAAGTTCCTTCAACTCTCCGTTCCTAATTTTGTGCCACTCAGGTCCGTTCTTCGGCAATGCTCCACCACCGCCAGCTTCATAAACCGTCAGTCCCAGTGCAAAAATATCCGCCTTTGGTAAATGCGTGAAATTTTCTTGAAGAATTTCCGTCGGCAGATACCTGCAATCACCCTCCTCAACCTGAGGATTGTTTACCGACGTTACATGCCCAAAATCGCCAATCTTATAGGTAATTTCCTCCTCGACCGTCTCCTCCTCATCAAAGCCATCGTCCGCCGAATCATCGTTCATCGCATGCAGTTTTTTCTCCTTCGAGATAAAAATATTCCCGGGTTTAATGTCCATGTGAACTAGTTGCATACTGTGGATGCACCTCAGTCCTTTCGCCACATGCAATAACAACTGCCTCAACTCCACCTCAGAGAAGCACCTTTTCTCTACTTGTAAATTCATTATCGCATCCGCAAGACTCCCACCGTTGCAGTACTCATTCTGGATTATCATGTGATTGTCCTCTGCCCAAGCTGAGTAGTATCGCACAACATTTTCATGTTTTCCCAGAACTGCGTGAGCGTAAACTTCATTCAACGCGTTTTTCTCGTTGATATTGCCGGCTACTGGTTTTAAGCTTTTCTTGATAGCATAGGTACAACCGTCTAATCGATTGATACACTTGTAAACAGAGCCGAATTCTCCTGAGCCTATTAACTCCACCTCGAGGAATTCTTGACGGTATCGAGGGATGTTGGAATCTTGTAAAGCGACTCGTTTCGTTGGCTGTTCCACAACATCGTTGTCGGAATCTTCGGAATCCAAATCGAACTTCGGCACAACAATTTCTGGAGACCTGGAAGCAGATATTTGTAAGATTAACATTCGAAGGCGTCTACTCAGATTCTGAAAAAAATACCCTGCGAATTACAGTGTTTTTCCAGGTACCTCTACATTTTCCCAGATAATAATGTCTTGATAAGAAGCCATTCATGTATTAATTGTTGCATTTTTTAATGCAATCGACCAAAACTCAAAGCACTACATAATACTTGAATAATCTAAATATATTATCCACCTGTGTATGGTTAAATTGTAATAATCCTTAACAAAAAAGGCGGAATATGCATAAAATTTGGTGAATTTGTTACAAATACATGACTTTTTCAGTTCATGTAAATATCTAAATGGGAAAAAAATGGTTCTATTCCTACGTAAAATAAATAACTTTTATTTATTTGTTCACGCAACTTTATAAGAGGGCTAGTAACTTCTTAACTCTGACAAATTATTACAATAGAATTCTAAATATACTACGTAGGGTTCGCAGTCCAAGCCTAGCATGTTCTTGAAGAAGACTGTACCGCCAGCGCTCGACTCGGCCGAAACAATGGGCCCCCCGGCGGCAGGGTTATGGGGCTGGATGCGAATCCTCTGATAGCTTTTACCCTTAGATACTATTTCAGAATTAAACATTTCAAAATTCGGACTTTTAAGATAGAAACCCTAAAAATTAAATAAATTAAACCTCAGACTCTATAATTTGACAATTTAAAGATGAGTATCAAGATTTCCTTCATTTGAAAATAAAATATATTAAAATGTAACCATTTTTATTTTGAAGCTTTTAATACTGAACAATTTATTATTGCAAGATGCTTAAAATGGTAAAAAAAAAACAATCAGAAGCCTTTAACACAGTACAATTTAAAATTTAAAACCTAAAAAATTAATCAATTTATAACATAATGATGAAAAAATTGTAAATTTTCGAAAAAAGTATTGAAAGAAAAAAGAGAAAAAACCGTATTTAAAAATAAAAAGTTTAAAAATCCAACATTTACAAATTCAAGCTTTAAAATAGAAAGTTTGAAATATGTTTCTAAATATGTCAGTTCAAACGCAACTTTCAAAATTTTAAATTTCAAGAAGAACAGAAATTTTAATGCGTTTTATTGGTTTAAATTAATTGCTTTGACCTAACTCATGCCTCTGTAGAGGATTATGGTCCAGTTCGATTTAGAAGAGGGTTAAAATAAATTTTGGGTATATTTTTTGAAGTGCTCTAGCTTTTTCCTGTTATGCAACTCTTTGTGTGTTAAAACTTTGGAAAAATTATGTGAACACTTTAGTTTAAAATTACTACAGAATTAAGGCTTTAAATTTGAGACTATAATTTGGATATTAAATTTTTCCGCTTTTAACAATAACTTAGACGTCACAGCCACCAAAGAGGAATTTGCAATCCAAAGAAATGAATTTTCTACCCAAAAGGGGGTAACTTGAAATTAAAAAAAGTTGAATTTTCTACAAAATAATTAATTTTGAAACCAAATACTCGAATTTTTAACTAAAAATAATTGTGATTAAAATTGAAACAAGGTATAGCGAATTTCTGAAATAAACAGAAAAAATTCAATTAGTCGCATTTTTTATAATCATCGAAACAGCCGCATGATTCGAACCCTGCTTATTATATAATTTCCACTTTAATTTGTTAAATTGATGTATTATTGAATTTGTTCATATCGTTTTAATTAGTGCCCAGAATTCAGATTTAAACCTGAATATTTGTGAATGAAATTAGTTAATTTAAAAAATATTTTTGTTCAGGTTTAATAGATAGTACATACCCATTGAGGCTTCGCTTTGATCTGCTCCTCTTTTTAACCGCCAGCAGCATCCCATTTGGTGTGAATGGATTGATATTAGCTGTAGGTTTGTCAGCCTTACTTTGAAAACCGGTAGCTACAGGCCTAGGTTTATCCATGGAAAATAGTCTCGAGCATTTGTACGGTACAGGCGTGTGCATTGTACTTTTCTCAAGTAGAGTTTTAGGTGTTGCTGGAGAATCAAAAAGTCTCAGGGCTCGCACCCTTTTGTAGGGCGGACTACAAGCCATCGACATTTTCGAAGGAGATCCACCATCTCCTCTGGGAGGAATTCTGATTCCGATAGAAGCTGCAAGCAAAAAATGCTTATGAAACTAAGTTGCTTTTTTATTATGTACATAAGTTAAAAAGAAGTGGATGTGTCAGATGATTCATTAACATAAACTATAACTCATTCTCACAATATGATACAAAATTTCAGTCGATTAAATATAAATGTTGGAAATTTACTACATAATATACTTGCAAGACTTGATTAATTTTTATAATTGTGGATTTTCACGTTTTTGCTGGACTCATAGTTTGTAAATGATTTCAAGTCTAGGAATAAAAGAAACCGCAATTTTTTTCATTGTATTATTTTAATTATTTGAAATAATAATTTAAAAAATTTCATTATTTTTTTTTGACAAATAAATATTAAATAGAAAGTTTGCGAAAATCATATTTAAATTTTAAGAGACTTTACCCTTCAAACTCAAATAATGTATAAGGAAAATATTTAAAATTTTGAATAACGCGACCGATTCGGGATGCCGTCAAAGTGTAAAACCCCGATTTTAAAGGAAAGAGACCCGTGTTACTAAGAAATAAAGGGCTGTATTGGATTTATGGGTGGTCAACGGTCACCATAAGATTGGATTTATGGGAGCTGGCATGAGAAAACTTCTTTTCACCAAATCAAGGACGGCATCTTCGACTTTTAGATGAATCCTAGTGATCGAAAATTGAACCGCCCTATTAAACCGTGAATCTCATAAATACAAGATGGTTATTTCTTTCTAAAATGCACAAAACGAAGAAAGATGTTCCATAAATATCAGACGATTTAAAGAATTATGCACACGTTTGTAAAACTATACGTAATTTAAAAATGGATTGGATCTGACCATTTTAGTTACAAGTAAGACTATATGATTGAACACAAGGAAAAAAACGTCTTTGGTACAACAATAACATATTTTGGGCCACTAGAAAATATTTCATGCAATCATCCAACCCAATTTCAGTAATAATTTGTATTTAAAATAACAGAAAATAATATTCTACAATCTACACTCACAATTATTTAAAAAATCTCTTTTCGTATAATTTTTATTTGCAAGGGATGAAATAATAACTAAACTTTTCGCTAAACTGATTCGTGAGGGTCGAATCTTTTTGAAGTTCGTCATCTAAACAAAATAAAATTAATAAAAGTGAAAATTTCAAGCTAACCAAGCTGAAATAGCATTTTTTCTGATCTATTACGCAGGGAAAATTGGAGTTTTAATCCTTGAATCTGCCAAGCACCCCTTGCCATAGAAAGAGACCCTTCAAGAGTTGACAGTCATGGGATAGTTTTCAAAGCGTCAAGGCTATTAAAATAGTTCCTTGACCTCGTCGAAAACTTTACTTACACAAATATAATATAATATATAATATAATTTCAATTTAAATTTTATTTTATAAGACGACCCAAGCGCTGCTTAACTTCGTGAATCGAAGAGTCAAGATTAAAGGCTTAAACAATGCCATATGTCCAAGATCACATTTAAACACAATCAGTAAATTGAAAAAATATAAACGGAAGTATAAGAAATGTAACAATTTCAAAATTACATATGATGAAGAACGAATATATTAAGGCTTGAAACCACGACTATTTATTGAACAAATGCAAATTTTACGCAATGTATAATAAATAATTTTATATTTTAAACATTTGAAAACTCAATTCTTGAACATCTAAATTCAACAAACCAAAAATTAAAGTTATCATGCGTAATTATTTAATTATAAAAATTTAAACATTTATTACTACTTTATTTAAAAAGGAAGAATTTTAAACTCAAGAGTTTTAAGATGAATATTAAATTTAAATTATCGATATAGAAATATTTCACATTTCAAAACCTGAATATTAAAACACTTCATCGTTTTAAAATTGACCATTACAATTGGTTCAAGTTGTTAAATTTAAATCTGTAAACTTCGCGATCGAACAATTTCAAAATTCAAGGGTTCTAAATTGAAAAATTAAATTTGATAAGTCCTTAACATATACAGTAATTAGATTTATGATATATACTAATAAATTAAAATTTGTATTTTAATTTAGTAAGAAATTTTAGACTGAAGCCGTCAAAATTGAAGGATTTCAATTTACAAAAATTTCCCACATATAAAATGTTTGAAAAAGGTAATTAAAAATTCACAATTAGGGAAGAGTCCCTAAATAAAGTCAAGCATTGGGATAAGGGCAATTGAAAGCAATTCTGAAAGATTTTACTATCTGGACCGAGGCCTGGGTGCAATGTTTAATGGAGAGGGATGAAAATTAAATACAACAGCTTGACGCATTTTTGGACGAAGCCTTCAAATTGAAGCTCTTCAAGATAAACAAGTTTAATTGTCGATATATTAGAAACTGTGAAATTTGCAGACGTTATCCCTTGCAATATTTAGCTGAGTTTCAGAAAATTCAGATGAGCCAAATTCTGTTGAAAAAACTGAATTGTATGCTAAAGTAGCTTAAATTTTTTCTAAAACTTTGACTGCTTTTTCATAATCAAAAACGTCTTTTTATTTAAATATAGATATTTAAATTAATAAAGAATAAGGGTGTTTACTGATTACGATTTACGAGTGTAAATACTACTTTTTCACAATGAGCGATATAAATAAAAATGTGGCTTTAAGAAGAAAATTGTGATAAGATCAGGGTTGTCATCTGTAAAGCAGAACCCCATAAAGAAGAAAGATGTGATGCCTATCTGGATGGGGGTACCACCACATTTTTGGATGACGCATAAATCTACAGAAGGTATCGACTATCGTCACTACCACTACAGTAGCCACTTAAAAACGAACCTTAAGTTAAAACTATCTAATCTGAACATACTTTTTCTGGATGAGAACATGAGGTCGAACTTTGATAAAGAAGACATCTTTAAAGTAGTTCGTGCAAATTTGAGAAGTTTATAATTTACTTCAAATGAAATATTTCTCTTCATGAAAATACCTCATACATTTTAAAGCATTGAAAACAAAAATTCACAGCTCTTCAATCAAGGGAGACGATTTATATTCAAGAAGATAAAGAAATAGAAATTATATTTTATATTCGGACACAACCCTCAGACCCAGTGGGGCGGCTCGCTTGTCTAGACTGGGTGCACGTGCAAGATTCATAAGCAGTCATAAAGAAATAGGACCTGACTGAATTATTATTATTATTATTATTATTATTATTATTATTATTATACCTCTCTATATTCGTTACGCTAGAAATGTATATACAATAAAAAAAACTTCGAAATAATATTTATAATAATTTTAATCCATGACTTGATTCAACAAAATAAAACATTAAGAATTTATGGATATTATCTTGAAATGGTGTGGGGGGGGGGGGGTTAGTTTTGGAGATATGCATAAAATGTTCGTATTTTAAAACGAAAGATCTCTTTAAGCTCTAACAAAATATGTATGTGTTAAAGGAGAAAATATAATACTTTAATGAAATCAACGATTTTATGGTCTACATTATCACGCAACAAAGCGATTTCCATATTTTCATAATTTAATGAAAGTATTGCATAAGGAACTTGTCAATGAACTTTTTCTTACCAAGGAGTAAATTAGTGATAATTTTGAGTTTTTTCTTTACTACGTTCCTCTCATGCATGAAGAAAACTTTCTTGGGAAAAAATTCCGCAAGATTTGCGTGAACCTCTCTCTCAAAGTGACATGACTCACATCAGTTTCCTATGCAATTTTTTCCGTAGAGTTCCAAAATGAAGGAATCGCTTTGTTCCGTGAAGATTTAGACTCGGTTTAAACCACCAAATAATCTTTAACTTTTTTAGAGCATTATTCTTTCTTCCTCAATTTTTGAACTTTCTCATAAAGTTTGGATTAAATCGCATGCATATTTTGATAGAGCTTGAAGAGACGTTAAATTTAATAAAACGAACATCGAAATGCTTTAGTCGTTTAAAAAAAATCATTTGAAAATATATATTATTATAAATATGTGAAACACTAATTTTTAAGAGTTCAGGTTGCCAAGTATTATTGTACTATCATTCCACAACATGCAGCTGCAATCGGTCTCGCGTTTCTACAGAAAATAACTTTTTTGTGATATTTTGCATAGTTTATGAGAAAAAAATTCCCGGCATAGAAAATTTTGTATCCATCGTAACGCTGACAAAATTCCTTTTTTATATTAGAAAAAAGGTTTTTAAATATATTATACAAATAAAAATGGAGGTTTTTTCTGAAAGTCTTCCGTTCATGTTTTTGAAATTATATGAAAAAAGACGATTTTCTAGAAAACCCCATCTTTTTATTTTTTCCCAGATTTGTTAACAGTTTCTGCTCATATATGGAAAGCATTCTATCCATTTTATACGGCCTAAACCAATTTTGAGACAAAGATATTTAAAAATATATAGAATCTTTTATTTTTCTCTCGTAAACAATACAAGATGCCAAAAAAGGGCCAGAGGTATCTTCTTTAGATGTGTAAACTTTTCTCTCAATATTTCTTTCATATTTCGTTGTTTCCGAGAAATGGTGAAAATTCAATTTTTTAACCATAATTTTTTTATTACATTTTTTGTAATTAATTGAAAGAGCAAGAATTCCCACGCCGAATAGGAAGAAGAAGAAAAAACAAATACCTACGTTCGTTCAGAAAATACTGGATTTTGAAAACTTGAAATTTTGCCTGTTTGAAAAGGAATTGGTCGAGTCAATTTTTTTTCTCTGTAAATTTAGCTATCTTAAAAAGTTAATAATAAACATTAGAACAAAAATTATTAATTTTCAAAGATTTTTAATGGTAATTCAGTGTAGATACTAAATGAAATTCACGATTTGTAAGAAAAATACAGCATTCATTTTGGCATTTATGTTAGAAACTACTGTTTTTTCTAAATCTTGTTTTACACTTATTATAGACCTTTATAATATACACCAAATTTTTAATTATATACCGCCAGTAGTTTATGTGTAATAATATAATTTAATTTGTTACTGTTTATTTCAGATACAGTCAACAATTTAAATTTTTTGATAATAAGAATGTTTCAATAATATTTTAAAAATATATAAAGTTGTATATATATTCTAAACAATAACACATTAATGTCGATTACATTCAAGATATGTAATTGATCAATTTAAAAACCCCAATTCTTGGTATTGAATTGCTTATACAATTGTATCTGATAAGTATTTAGTAAACAATAAGTGCGAGATACGGATTCTTTTCAACAAATGTTCCTATTCAATTCACTCTATTTAACGCACAATGTAAATATTAGTAAACAACAATTTGATTATTTCGATTTTATACAAATAAATAATCTGCATGGAAAATTGGCCAATAATAATTCTATCAATTAGCCCACGCAGAAATTAATAAAAATAAAGAAATATGACATTTAATAAAATTTAATCAATATTGGTTAATCTTTATTTTTGAGATAAATAAACATTCCTGCATTCCAAATTATTAAAAATTGTAAAAAATTTGAAGAAAGTGGGTGATTCAAACCCAAACTCTAAAATCACTAAATCCACCCAAACATATTTTTGGAATTAGCGAAACTAGTAGACCAATTCGCCATTTTCTATCTCTCTCACTTTGACACGCCATTATTTACATTATATTTAGAACCGCAATTCCCTATTTTTTCGTGATACGACCCAAAATGAAGTACTCGAAACATCGGAAATATAAACTAGGAAGAGAAAACCGGGAAAATTTTCCAGAACGCGGAAAAAAAACAAATCGACGTTTGTGTGTGACAATGCTTTGTAATGTATATCACGAACACGAGGTCGAAAATAAAGGAGATTCTAACCTGTCATGGAGGAGTTCGCTGCCTTGTCATTAGAGTGATGGGGCTTGTTAGCTTCATTATCACAGCAGTCCATTAAATTACTAAAAGATAGCTTCCTTGGGTGCGGTAAAGGTGACATTCCAAAATCCTCAGCTGAAGAGTCCGAACCATCGTCTACATCGCATCCCGAGCTGTTGGTCCGACTGCTAATATTTAGCTCCTCGTCCTCGACCTCGCATGCTCGGAAATTTAGTTTTTGCGCGATTTCCATGATTCCAAAGTGTCACCATAAATTTTCTAATTTCACTGGCCACTCGCGTACGACAAAAGTTCCACCGAAATAATCACAGGCTGATAAATATTCTCGACTTACTCCTAAACACGTTCTTTTAAATACTGATTCGTATCAAGCTCGGGCGTTATGGCGGGTGGCCCGGTGTTCCATGGGAAATATGCGAGCCAATCCGGTGCGAGAATACAAATGCCCTCTCTGTTCAAGATTCGTAACCTGCGCCGTGATTGGTTGGAATCTCGACAATGCAAATGGAAGACACGTAGCGTCATCTGCAGCAGTCCCTAAATCCCTATTTTCCTGATCGTGGTCCTCAATATTGCAATCTGTTGCAATCTCATGCAAACGGCAGGTGTAGGGTGTAGAGAAAAAAAAATCTTTAAAACCTGATGCAACTGGCCTGAGGTCCTTTAAATACATAAATTTTGCTCTTTTTTCTTGAAAAGATGAATTTTCATGCGGTACACTTGACTTTCAGATTTTACGCTATAAACATTCGAATTATTTGAATCAAGCTCCCGGTTGACTTTCTAGTCTTTTTATGACCGAAAATAATATCTATTAAACTGTCCTACTTTTTCTATTTGTTGTACAATTTTTGGTCGAATATGTCCATATCAATGTTTCTAATCTAAACTCAAAAATCTTTATACAGTTTTAAGTAATAATTTGAACATTCTTAAATACGTACAATTTCTGTCTTACCATACATTTTTATTTTAGAAAATGAAAATAAAATTTGTGGATGCAATGAATTCTAGAAATCCGGTGAAGATTGCCAAGGTAAAACCGAGTTTTTTTTTTGAACAGCTGGAATCGCTGGAATCGCTGCAACCTGTGTAGCTTGCGTTTGGGGCACGTTTGTTGGGACGCTGACAAAGGGTGGGAGAGGGTAGGTCACATACACAGATTCATACATTATCCCGCATTCAAATTTCACATGTGTGACTCTTTAGCCAGGAGACAGTGTAAAACGTAGGAGTAGTTGGGTTTGGTTGGGAATGGGAGTAGTCAGCAGTTTGAGTTGTTGGCAGTAGTGTGTAGTAGCACTGTCAGGTTAAATGAATGACTAACGAGTTTAAACATGATTTTTTTTATTCTTTATCACGGCATATTTTCATTTATCAGATAGCTATATGCGAAATAGTGATTGACAGGAAGTCAAGTACTTGTTGAATATAAAGTTCTACGGGATATGTCAAGTTGCTGTGTGCATGTGAAAAGTGTATAATAATATAATGGCTGACGTGGAAATTCCAATTACGGGCGAAATTCAAGCCCCAGAGGAAAAACTCTCCAACCCAAAAGGGTAATTTTTTAATAAACTGTTACAAGTAGTGGGAAAAAGATTTTGAAACAATTCGAACTGTCAAACTTTCATGTTGGTTTTGGGTCAACCTAACCTCTGAAGTCTTATTGTTTTTGTATTTTTAGGTGATTTTGGATTGAAATGTCTGTTTAATTTTAGTTATTTTTAATTTTATAAGAGATCTGACATAGACACTGCAATTATATTTTGACATTTCAATAATATGTTACGGATAAAGTTATTTGGAAGTCGGAATTACATGTGTAAAGAATCGTGCTCGTCCATTTTTTCCATATGTCAGCAATCATTGTGTTTTGCTTTTAACTTGTTATTGTTATTAATACTTTCCTTGTTTTCTTTAGATCTTATTTTAGAGTTTTTTTTTTAAACATATTTAATTAATTATGTTTTTATTGGTCAATTTTTTATAGGAAAACATGATCATTGCAAGATCATGTTTTTACCTTATAAAAAACTCTACAGACTATGTGTCTGAATGTAACTATGACATGTTTACAATTAAGTAATTTCAACTGAAAGTTATCTTTACATTATTAATTGTCCAAAAAGGCCCCTTTTCTTTACAAAAAACCATTCCATTTCCCTTCTTGTCATGACAAAATGTTAATTTTCTGTATTATATCTAGGTTCGATCTTTCGGATTTTTCGCAACTAGCAGTTCCTCAGTTGGGACAGTTAGGCTATCCACAAGCTCAAGAATGGATTCAACACAGAAATGCAAATATCAGGCCTTGGTCTTTGTTTTTGAATAGTACCAATTTTAGGCCTCCTCCAAGTTTGTCAAGATTGAGCAAACGAGTAATGAAAAACATAGAGTACTTCCAAAGCAACTATTTATTTGTATTCATCATCCTGGTTATTTATTGCTTGTAAGCATAATTCATTTTTAGGACACACGTCCGTTGATTTCTTGCAGTTTACAAAAAGATTTAACAAAAAATGAATATCAAAGAATTATATGTACTTTATCAATAATATTCAAAAATCTTTTTTTTAATTTCAGGATAACATCTCCACTGCTCTTAATTGCTGTTGCAATATCACTTGGAACTTGTTACAAAGTTTCGCAAAGGCACCAGAAACAGGAATTGACTGTTTTTAATCACAGATTAACCTTAGCCCAAGTATATTCTCTGATTGGCATCTGCTCTCTGCCACTTTTTTATTTAGTTGGAGCTGGTGCTGCTCTGTTCTGGGTCCTCGGTAAATCCTCATCAATATATTAATTAAAAAAAGTTTTATTTAACATCAGGCTAAAATCTATTTTCTTATGAATAATGCAAACAAAGCACGAAAAAGATTCGCAATTCAAAAATTAGATTTCCAAACCATCAACTCTTCGGATCATTAGGTACAAGTAAATAACGAAAGGAAAAACGAAAGAGAAAAAGGAAAAAGTCAACCGAACCGAATCTCCTTTTTTATACTACTAGAGAATTAACATGTTTCGAGATCAGTTTAGATTTCATCAGAGATTATCTATAAGAAAACTACAAGGTTTGATTAATAGAATCGTATGCTAGTTAAAACTCACATAATACCTGCAAATAAAAAACAGAGATATTTTTTTTAGAAAAAGGTACAATAATTTTGAATAACAAGAATAAAAGAAAACAATTTCAATACAAAAAATCAGCTGATCATAGGCTGATAATATAATATCATAATAATATCATAATAATATCAGTTTTAAGAAAACCCCCATTTTTATCCAATTCGTTTAAATTCATAATGATCAAAAACCGGTCTATTTTGTTCAGTCATCACAGCACTAATTAAATTCCTCATCCTACTCACAATAACAGTCTCAAAATTAAGTAATTTTTATTGAAATGTATATTATAATATTCAAAAATTGAAAGTTAAAATATTAGAAAGATAACTTTTAAATTTTCTCAAAAACGACAAGAAAATGAACCTCTCGCTGAATACTTTTCACTGTCGAAATATACGAGGTGCAGTGCTCAAAGTCACGAAGTTAGCTAACATTGATTTCTAACAAAAAAACTCAGGCATTGCCAGATTTCGGAAATAGTCCCATCCCATTTTTGAGAGAGAGAAGCATTTAACTAGACCCTTTTTCGAGCCTTTTTTATTCAAAGTATTACGTATTTTTTATTTTTAACGACAACTTGGACTAATCCAAACACCGTAAAATGCAGATGTTTAATAAAATTTCTCAGACCTAAGGAAAAATTCAATACATGAGACTTCTTTCCATAAATCATGATAAATTATTCAAAAATAAATACAAAAACAAGATAGAAAATGTAATCTGAAAATAAAATGGCAAAAGCGAAAAAATAAGAACAATTTTAGCATAAAACTTGGAATCGATAAAATATTACAAAAGAACTCATTGGTACCTAACAAAATTATGCAAAATGTTTTTCTTATGGCAACATCCTCAGAATACTTGCTTTTTATAGGCAACGAGTATAACATTTAAAAAAACAACATTTTTGTCAATCCTATTCGGCAACATTATTCTTTAATAAGTACCAGGATGACATTAAAAAAACACATTTTGACAAACTTATTTTTGTTTCTAAAATCAAAGAATTGTTAAGAAACTGAAAATGATAAAATTTTACAAAGGTACTCATTGGTACATAAGAAAAATGATGCACATATTTTATATATGGCGTATCTTTCTCCGAATACCTTTTTTATAATCAAATAGGTACCACGGTGACATTTTAAACATATTGTGACATACCTACACAATGCGTAATTTTTAGAAACCTGAAAATATGTAAATTTTGAAGATTGAAGAAAATAGTTCAAAGTTCCCAAATCTAAATTTTGTGCTTTATTCTGAATCAGTTTATTTTGATTATTGCATTTTCCAAATAGGAGAAGAGACAATCCAAAAAATGCATGCATTTCTAAAATTGCTAATATTTAAAACATTATTTATATAACATTTTGTTAATTAAAAAGATTTCTTTCATAAAATTAGGGTAAAAATGTGTTGGCCTCAATTAAAATAACTAAGATATTCATAAACAAACCCTCCAGATTGGAACGAATCATGAACCAAAAACGAGGTAGTTTGTAGATCTAATTTTTGAACCAGGAATCTTTTTCATGCTTTTTTATCTTGAAACTTATAAATGAAACATGAAAATTTTTTTTGGATAGAAACACTAATCTCATCATTCGTTCCAATCTGCAGGATTTGCTTATAAATATTTCAAGAGTTCTTTTAATTGACGACAAAGAATCTTTAATCTTTTTATGTAAAAAATTTTTTGTTTAATTTATATTTTAAATATTAACAATTTAAAAAATGTATACATTTTTTATTGCTTCTTTTCTGATTTAGAAAATTTAATAATCTCAATAAATCTAATAAATTAACCAAATATGAAGTTTCTTAAATACCTTTTTAAATTAGTGATTCGAAATATCATTTTTATTTTCCAGGTGTCTCATGTTTTTTGATAACCGTTCACGCTACTTTCTACAACATCGATTCCATTCTCTGTCCTGGAGAAGACGAACTTAACTCGTTAGTAATGCAAGAGGTGTGAATTTAATCTTTTGAGTTGAGTAAGTGAAAAGTAACAAGTGTCTTATGGACATTATTATATTATTGAAGACAGTGCAGTACTAACGTAAAAACACTGGCTGATTTATAACTTATAAATCTAAGTTTCCATTAAGAATGATGTAATATAATTTTGTTGAAGTTTGATAATATTTACGTTAAAAATGATTTTGATATACCAAACTAACATTAAGCAAACATTTCTGTAAAGACTTATAATTTTTATCAATTGAATAAAAACTTAAATACATATATTTCTGGAAAAAATGCCTTTTTATACTTAAATTAGTTGACAAAAGTTTTTTAATTTACATCATTCGCTTTTGAAAATTGTTGACCCGAATCTTATAAATAGCTTAAAAATGTGTAACTTTAAGCGATTTGTAAAAGTATGTGTAAATTTTAAGAAAGGCATTTTTGTTTACAGCTAAGGGATGGTTTAGTTTATACTTTTATAGGTTGAAGTTAGGTCCTTCTATACAGTAAATTGGTTTCTGCCAGACAATATTTTTCATTATTTTGGATTTAAAAGCTTCGCGACAGCTGCAGTCAGTTTAAAGGTTTAAAGTTTAAAGACACCTGAGAGATTAAAGGTAGTTTGAAGCAGAACATTTGAAATTTGAAATAGAATTCAGGTACTGTGCCGAATTTGAAAGAAAGGGAAGGTGTTTACTGTACCTACCTGATTTTTACGCCAGCGGATCTTTCTTTCCAACGCGGGGTTGGAAAACTACACCTGCCTAGCCGTGGATTTATATCCTTCTGATTTCCTATATTGGATTTGCAACTGAAATCTTTCCATATTTTCAAGACTATTTATATCTGCATTATAAATAAAAAAAGAATAATTATTTAACAAATTCTTCTTATTTGTGAACTTTTTAAGTTAAAATTATTTAAACATTAAAGATTTTCAATATTTCAATTTTAATATGTAGCTTTTTCTGTTAAAGTTCATAAACAATTCAATTCTCCCAGATTAAAAAAATAAATAGTACCGACAAAATACCCCAAAATTACAATCCCCAAAATTAAAACAAAAAAATGCTTAAGAAAAAGTCAACTATATTACAATTAAAGTGGGGAAAGCGAAACGGCGCTATGTCCAATCAAACAAACTTTGCATTAGAAACAGAAAACCTTTCTAGAGAATCAATTTACATACGATTGACTAAATTATTTATTTTCTAGCTGGATGGATCATTTTCATAGCCATCGTATGAAAAAAGTAATAATATTAAAAATGGAAAACACTGTTCCTCTTTTCTCGTTATTATAAATAAAAATAGCACATAAATTATTTAGAAAATCATCTGAAATACATATTTTTATTTATTTTAGAAAAAATAAAAACATTTAACAGCAATAAAGAAACCTTTACAGCATTAATACAACATTTTTTAATTTTGGTTAATATCTCGAATTGCATAATGACCGTTGAGTTGTTTTAAAAATGTAATATATGAGTATAGTTAATTCATTTAGTTTGAAATCTTAGAATTTTAAAATATTTTAGTACATTTATAATCTAAAATTTACGGTAAGAAACTTCTAAGCCCTATTTTTCACTGAAATATGTAAAATAGAGGGAAAGTGTGATTTTTAAAGAAAACTGAATTTCGTGAAAAATTGAACTTAGTATCGTGTAGCTGTCCCTGATTCAATTTTATTGCTATGTTATCCACAAAATTATTACTTTTATGTCGATTTTTCATTATTACTAAACAAAATGAGTGAAATCCCAACAAAAACACTGCATGAGAAAAAACATTCTATCAAGTACTGCGAAAATTTTAATATTTGATTTATTTATGTTAAAGGCAATGGAAGTTGTGAAATAAAATATAAATGAACAATAGAAAATTGATTATATGTTATATTTATATATCTACATATACATATAAATTATTTATTTATTAATTAATTATTTATATTTATTTATTTGTAGCATTGATTTTATTCAACGACACCAAGAATTTGACAATGGCTAAAGTGTTGTTTTAAGAACAGGAGTCTTGTTTTAAGACAAAAAATGAATTCCCTAGTTTTAAGAAGAAAAATATGCTGACGCACGATTCAAGCAGCATTGAAATTAAAGTAATTTAAAAAATATACATTTTCATTTTATTTTTCAAAAAGCGAAGCGAAATATGAAAAAAATTAAAACAGAAAAATTGCTAATGAAAGACCCTCGTAATATTTTTTAATCTCACTTTGTTTTTTTTAACTTGATTTTAAGAGGTATACATTTTTTATTGTTTTTTACACCTTAGGAAAAATTATAACAGACAAATATTATTATTCGAATGGTCTGAAGATATTTATTTTATTTTAAAAATGTTATCAGCTTATGGTAAAAAATAAAAATATCAAGTTTTTCAAAATAAGAAGCTAGATTCAATGTTATTAAGGGGGCTTTATTTTAGAATGATGTAATGCTGCAACACATTTTTATAGCGTCTACATTTTACGAGTATTCTTCAGGGTATAAAATAATTTTTAACGGTCTCAAAAAAAGTCTACAAAAAACAGAATAACGGGATCTGAATAGATTTATGAGAAAAAAACGAAAAACATAAAAACGCCGTAGATTTTACATATATAATTAAATATACAATTTATATATTGATCTTAAACGTAAATAAAAATTAATTAAGTTAGCGAATAGACCGCCAATTCTTTAACTATAAACATTGCTAAGTAGCAATAGTTGTATCACAGAGGCCGAACTATCCATCTCAAAAATAAATATTATACTTATATTGTAACAAACTGGACGATAAAAACGGTTTCAAGTGAATAATATCAAGAAGTTCTAACTTTCAAACAGTAGCCATAAAGTTGTTTAAACTGGTTTTATAATGCAATGATAATGCAGGACGGCCACTGGGTCTTTTGACATTTTTTATTTAAAATATTCAACTTGTAAGATTAACATTTTTTTAAATCATTTAATCGGAAATGCCTAATCATAAAATTTATTACTTTTAAATACATAAAATTAAAAATGATTTAATTTTAATGACTAGGAAAAAGTATTCAGGACCCTGGAATACCGGAAAATCACTGGGAATTTGTCCCTACATTTTAGTGACCACTCTGTGAATTGAACAAAAAGTCTTAAGGAGAAAGTTGATTGCTGAGCAATGAAGATTCAACACTAAAGTATTGATTATAAAAAGTTATTCAAGTTAATTGTGAATTAAGAGTAAATAGAAGTGCGTAAAATGCATTTAAAAGTTGTGTATCAAAAATACTTAATTTCTTCTTATCTCGTTTCTGATGAAACATAATCTCCGCTGTCTCCATGAACTTCGAGATCAAAATCGAAAGTAGAAATTGAATCTCTGAGAACCCGATTCCAATTATCTGTTTTGCGCTCTTGTGCACCAGAGGATAGATGATCGCAGGTGTTTCCACGCTTTGTGCAAGCTCTTTGAGCTTCATGTTGGATTATTATCTCATTAGTAATGTAGGCCTCTCGACGAATTCGATTGCGAAGTTGAGGACTCATATCGGGAATACACCAGCGGACTAGAATCATGACAAGAGCCACGAGATTCTAAAAAATACAGATTTAAATAGTTTAATTTTGTTGAGACATAAATGAAAAAATGTCGAATAAAAAGTCTATTCAAAGTTTCCACATTGGATAACTCACAAAATTCTAATGAATTACTTTGATTATAAATTAATGAAGTTATCTACAAATCCTTGCGATTTTAGAAACATTTATTTAGAACTAATATGAGATTTTTTATTGAGTATCTCAGAAAATATAAAAATAGTACAAATCGTTACCTCGAAAACAACGACAAACGCCAGTCTTGCTGCTAAAATATGCCAGAATGCATTTGAGTATTTATTATTTTCAGCATTTTCTCTATAATCCGGATAATAGCAGATATCGATATGTTCAGAATTTTTTGAGCGACTATTGTTTCCTAGAACTGTAGTATTAAATGAAATGAGGGAGTTTTTCAAAAAATCTTTCAGTGAACCATCCTTGGATACAGTCAATCGATAGACCATACGAGGAATGAAGTTTGATGTAAAAGCTAGAATAAAAGCCTGCAGAAATTCATAAGTTATAATATTAAAAGGTGATTCATAAAATCAATATAATTGCTCAGAAAACAAAACCACTTACGTTTGTAACAACAGAAAGTTTGGAGATAGAATCGAGAATTTTGTACCAAATTCCTATATCTCTGACTCGTTGACCAACAGGTCTTCGGTACATTGTCAGCAGCTTTTGAGCATCTAATCTCATTTCCAAAATATTGTTGAGCAAAGCAAAAAATGGAGCAAGTGGAAAAGCAGCAACGAAGATTGTTACGAACCCATATTGTAATACTGGAAAAAATGTACCTATGTAATGAATTGTTACGTATTTATCGTAAAAATCGGAGGCATGTTGAGCAGATGACCGAATTCATTTGAAATTGGGCAAGCAGTCCCTGCTAAAGTCACAGAATCATAATTTAAAATCAAAATTTAACCAAAATAAAAACACAAATGATCCAAAAATAGTCAGAATTTTCATTACCATTTTGTCATTGCCATTATATCAATTTTGAACTTCTTTAAAAATTTCCAGCGGATTTTAAAAAAGAACAAGAAATTCTTGCAGAATCAGCTAAAAACATGAATATATTAGATCACAAAGTATTATATTTTTTACCATTTAGACCAATTTTTGATAATCCGAGTTTTTAATTTTTCAACCTACTCAGACCTTTGCAAACAAATTTTTTTGTCAAATCGGTAAGAAATGTTTCGTCTTATTCCCTTTGAGAAAAAAAATTTAAGTTGCAAATGGTTCTGTGACTTGAGCATGCACTGCCTGTCCTATTTGAAATGAATTCGGACATACATTTTTTTAAAAATATTTCCAATCTCAAAATATTTAAACTTGAAACTTTTCAATTTGAAAATCATCCACCCTCTGGAGAGTTTAATATATAAGAATAATTTGAACGAATCATTTTATGGAATAATATTCTCGTTTTAAAGTATTATATATTTGAAAATATAGTTTCCTCAAATTTTTAAATAAGAAAGGCAAATTACTCATTTCCAAATATTCTGGAAACAAACTCCTGGGTCCCCAAGTCACCAGTTTATAGTCTTTCACCCATGGAAGAAAAGTACTTGAAGAATATTTTCTGCTTTTTCGTTGCTCCTTGGAACTCATATGGACCTTAACGGTATTCAACCATTTGTAAAAAAGCGGAAAAAGCATTTCCAACACTGTATTCATGGCCTGTTTTCCAACCATGATTATACTCAACTGGATACAAAGTTCCATGAGACAACCACCCGGTCCACATTCTTCTTGTCGATGATTAAAAAAACGATTATAATTCCCTGGGTAACCTACGAATTTGCCTTTGAAAAATGCAATATAAAAAATAGAAGCATAGTAGTTGACAAACTGGAGGAGGTATATCTTTAATGTTAAACTATCATCAAATTCGGTTTGCGTTCTAGGAAGTTCAACCTATAAAACATTAATTAAGAATTTTGAATTTATATAGATTTTTATTGTAAATATTTGAAAATTCTGAATTGTTATTGAAACTAAACTTACTTCTGTCAATTGCTCTGCTAGCCAAACATAAAGCCAGTTGAAAACCACGATACAACATAAATTGATACAAGCAGCAGTGGAAGTCGTAAAAAGAATGGCATAACTTGTAACTGTTGGATGTCCATAGAAACTCAGAGCAGATAGAACTGATATTCTGTACAAAACTACACCCAAGACTGCAGCCATTGCCACCGCTATCTAAATCAAAGTTACTAATTGTATCTTTTTCTTTTCAGAAAATTTGTATATTCTAATAAAAAAATTTTAAAAATTCAAAAAAATGGTTTTAGGCATAAAGATGTTTTTCATATTCAAGCAACTTTGGATTTCATTACTGTAAAATCAAAGTACGTTTTCACCATCATTTGAAATCAATTTTATTAATTCAAAACAAAAACTTTTAAGTTTCATGTTTTTATAGTTGTACATATTGAAACATTAGAACTTATTCAAAAAATATATGCAGAAGATAGATTTTTCTCCTGCAGTTGAAGCAATGTCTTTATTTCAAAATAAATGTACGTACCATTAATAAAACAACCGAGAAACTGAGAATCGTCGCTGGTAATTTGGTTTTCCAAAAAGAAACTCGCGGTTCTGAATTATCAGTGATTAAATTTACTCTTTTTTTTTTAACGTGAGCTAGACGAGCTAAGTACTGTGGCCTAGGATGTTCTTCCTGAACATCAAAGCCTGTTAAATCCCACCGATGTGTAATTTCAGCAGAGTATTTTTTCCATAGCTCCAAAAAAAGAGTAGCTGCAACAACAAATGTTTAAGAATCATAAACTATAATTAAAATTATACTGTAACTAAAAAAATGTGTAAATAAAATGTACGCACCCCAGAGCGACATGAAAATTGCGAAAAAGACGGTCGAGGGATTATCGAATAAATAAGTCACTCTCGCATGAAGACAAGTTTCCCTCAGATCCCAATATGGGCAAAAGTTATCGCAAAGTGGGCACATTTTTATGGATATATTCCGTCTACAAACATCTTCAGTTGGTTCATCCGAGTTCAAAGTAAAACAGCCATATAAAAAACAAAGAACTCCGACAATACTGGCTGGAATCAACATGTGGGTGTAAAATCCAAGCCAGGCGAAATAGAGGCCAATTTTTACACCAAAGTACTCTTTTACATAGTCGAGAGGCTGATAATGAAGACATTTTCTTATACTGGCCCATTCAGTGTACAAAAGGTAACGCAGAGAATATTGAGTTTTGAGACTGCCCTGAAAAAATTAGGGAAGTATATTTGTAATTTTAAAAGTGGAGATTATACTTAATGGATTCCTTGCCATTCATATGCTACATTTTTTTAATATGTTAAAATATGTTATTAATAAACTTATAAATATTTTTATATCGAAGCATATATTTTTAATGTAGGATATAAATTATTTAAATAATTTTTTGCTAAAACTAAGAATTACAGTTTAAAAATATTGTTGTGTATTGTTTAAGTAATTATTAATTAAGAATTTTTGAAATAATGTACAAGATATTTTTAGTGGTCGTTGCTAAATATTGTCAACTTCGGACTTAATCCTTATAAACTGTAAAAAAGTGTTTAATTCACATTGAATAATAATGTTTAATTTTAAAACTATTATATTTTAATGTCCTCAAATAACACTATTTATTTGAAAAATTGAAAATTTGCAAAATTAATGAGTCTGTTTTTAAAGTTGTTTAGTATTAAAATTCTTCAAATATTAAAGTGTTACGGTCAATTTAAATATTTTTAATTCTCAATTGCATCATTTTGTAAGGGTTCAATTTTACCTTATTTATTTTTCACTCAAGTCCTAGTCGTTTTGTTTGGTACAACGTTGGTAACTTTTTTTAATACGCATTGCATTTTCTTAAGTTTAAAATAAAAAAAATTGAAGACTATAAATTTAATATGTTTTACATTACTCAAGATTAGAACTTTATAATATTTCAATGTTAAAAACATTTTTTTTCAATAGTTACTTGAATTCTGAAATCCAATTGTCATCAGAATGCCTAATTTCAAATTTTTTAATTTTTGAAGTTTCAAAAAAAAATGATTTTAAATTTTGATACTTCATCTTTTGAAATCTTACTAACTTATAACGTTTTAATTTAAAATCGTTGCATTTTCAAACTTTAATTTAAACTTCTATAATTGCTTAAATTGAAAATTGAAAAAATTGAAAATGACTACATTTTTAAAATTGTTATGGGTTTTAATTACACATTTCAAGCTACGTTTGCCATTTGCATTTGGAATCTTAAATTGACGTTTGCGAACCGTATATCAAATAAATCCTACGATTTTTAATATTATTTCGTTTCCTTAGTTAAAATGAGAAAGTTTTGAAACATTAAATATAATATATAATATATATTTTTTGAGTATTTCCTTTTTAATTAAGTAAAAGTAACGTACGTAGTTGAAAGGGACAATAAAAATTATAAATTACAAGGCAATGAAATGCACTTTCCGCATCGAAAATAAATGCTAGAACAATAATCGAATTTTTTTCAATTCCCGGATTTCCTTAAATTCCCGCATAGTAAACACCTTTCAGAAATAACATTTTTCGTATTAGACGTTTCTAAAATCTAAATTTAAATAATGTGTCCAAATTTAATTAAATAAAAATTAAATAAAATTTAAAAAATTTAATAGTTTGTAGAAATATATATTTCTGAAATTAAAAAATATTCAAGTTTAGACCCCCTTTAAATCTAGTAGGGCGACTTTCCAAAATACATCAATTAAAATTTCAAAATTTTAAATCGCACATTATAAATTTCAAAGACTCTCATCTCTAACATTTTTTAAAATAAAAATAAAATAATAATACAATACAATTAAATAGAATAAAAGATATAGTGAAGGGAACATATCAAATGTAACCAACCACAACTGATTCCCTAACCATATTTAAAATTAATATTAAATATACAAATTATT
>JAAAKG020134257.1:0-13904 GCA_010014905.2 Druon quercuslanigerum | reverse complement strand
GTAAAAAGTGTCCCCTTTTTTTCAAACTTCTGTCCCCTTTTCCCCTTATTTAAGTAAAAAGGGGAATTGCATCCCTGTTTAAAGTCAGCAACTATAAATTAAACATTAAAAACTAAAGAAGAAAACTAAACTTTAAACGTTAAAAATTTAATTATACTATTTAAAAAATTTTCTTTGTAAAAGTTAAACAGATATTTAGAATTTTTGAAAAGAGTCAAAATTATTTAAAATCTTCCTAGGAAAATTGAAAATGATTTGTTGTTTTGAAAAATGTATTTTAAGAGAATATTTAAAAATAATTACAAAATTTTCAAAAATAAATGTGAAAAATTTTACGGAAATTTTTTGAACTTGGCAGGATTTAAAAAAATATATTAGACAAATTTAAATAATTTTAAAAGATGTTTAGGTGTTCTGAAAAATGTCAAAAATAATACAAAATTGGAAAAAATGTAAAACAACAAGCTTTTGAAATAATATTTTGAAGCATTTTAAGGATTTTTAAACTATTAAAATTTTTTAAATAATATTATTACAATGTAAATAAATATATTACAATTAATAATTAAGCTGCTCAAAAATTTATCATTTTGAAATTTTTTCAATTCATTGATGGATTCTTTTCTTTAGAGCACCAAAAATTATAACTTGCATTTACATTTTTGGAACTGAATCTGAATCTTTAAACTCTACAATTTTATAAAAATTAAAAAATTGTTTAGTTATCAGTTTAACTGCGTTTAATTTAAAACTGCTCACCTGAAAAGTGTTAGTAACTTCCATTTTATAAGTGTAAATGAATAAGATGCTCAGTTTTTATTACTTCAAATGAAAAAATGTTTAGCTTTAGGGTTCATATTTTTTAATTACATTGGCCGAGAAAAATGTTTGCGGACCGGCAAAAAAGCGGAGAAATGACCGGGAATTTTTTTCTTTGATCAAAACGGCCACCCTGAAAACGTGAAAAAATTTTTTTGCTTCTTCACACCAGAGGGTTAATTCTGAACTAAAACAAATCATATTCCACTAAAAGAAATAGAAAACAGAAACTAATTATTCTTTCTCTTTACAGAGCTTACAGCTTCCACGTATCGAGTGAAGGTCAGATGCAGCCCGTGCCTTTCCCACCTGACGCGTTGATCGGAGCCGGCATTCCTCGGCACGCTCGCCAGATCAACACCTTGACCCACGGGGAGGTCGTGTGCGCGGTAACGATCTCCAATCCGACAAAATACGTCTACACCGGCGGCAAGGGTTGTGTCAAAGTCTGGGACATCAGTCAAGGAGGCAATAGTAGTGCAAAGCCCGTCTCGCAATTGGACTGTTTGCAGCGGGATAATTATATCCGATCTGTGAAGCTATTGCCGGACGGTAGAACTCTGATTGTGGGTGGGGAAGCAAGTAATCTCAGTATTTGGGATCTGGCGAGTCCTACGCCTAGGATCAAGGCTGAATTAACTTCGTCAGCCCCGGCTTGCTACGCCCTGGCGATATCTCCAGACTCCAAGGTCTGTTTTAGCTGTTGCAGTGACGGCAACATCGCCGTCTGGGATTTGCAAAATCAGACTCTTGTAAGGCAATTCCAGGGACACACGGATGGAGCTTCTTGCATCGATATTTCCGCTGATGGGTCGAAATTGTGGACTGGAGGATTGGATAATACTGTAAGGTCTTGGGATCTCAGGGAAGGAAGGCAATTGCAGCAACATGACTTTACGTCACAAATATTCTCCTTGGGATACTGCCCAACGGGAGAATGGCTGGCTGTGGGAATGGAGAACTCCAATGTCGAAGTACTTCACGCTACGAAACCCGACAAATATCAACTCCATTTGCACGAGTCTTGTGTTTTGTCACTTCGCTTTGCCTCCTGTGGCAAGTGGTTCGTGTCCACTGGGAAGGATAATCTACTTAATGCCTGGCGTACACCTTATGGGGCTTCGATATTCCAGGTGTGTGCCGCATTTCATTATACGCCTGTGTTATTGCTTTTCACTCACTAACCCTATTCACATTTTAAATCAGTCTTACTTTTAAGAAATTTTAAGTTCCAAATCTCTGCCTATGGTTCAAACGATTTCATAAGACTTTTCAAGGGCCTGATACTGACTGAAAAATTGAAAAATTTTGATTCTTAAGTTATTTCAAATCAGATTTAAAAAATGAATACCCTTTTCTTGTCAAGAACGAGAGGACTCTTCAATAGGGCGGAGTGAACATGCTTTAATTAATTGAATTATTTAAGCTAAATCAATCAATGTTGTGTTTTGGCAAACATTTTTGCAAGTTCCAATTTTTCAAAATTATATGTTTCTTTGCTTTAAAAAGAAAAAATTTGAAGTTCAATATGTGCAAGCTAAAAGAGAGAAGGTTCCATTAATTCAATATAAAAAAAAACATGTTTTTATGCATTTCCCATCAGCCATATTCGCCAATCTTCCTTAAATATAAAGAAAAAAACATATGTCCAAAATGAAAATCCAGTTACTCAACCTTGTTGAATTCAGGTGTAAGTCTCAATTAGAAGTCACTTGACTTAGAATAATTTTAAATCCACATAAGTTCAGTCCCAAATATTCCCATTTGTTTTATGATTTTTTGATTTATGATTTGTTTTATGATACATTTTTATGTACAGTGAGCAATATAAGATGTATTGTCAAAATTATTAGAGAGAGAGGTGACATTTTTTTCGCATGTCAAAAACTTTTTTTAATTGACTTTCGTTGCACCAACTAAACGAAATTCTCTTGTAATGTTAGTCTAGTTCAGAAATTCAACATTCTAATTTTGCCTACAGCTCTACAGCTAATACGTTAAAGTTTCTGTATCAAGCAAAATGTTTCCTTTTAGTGAATAGATGAAATTCTTTTTCTTGTCACCTTAAAAAATATCTTCTAATTATTTTTCCAAGGTACAGATAAAATTGATTTAAATTGAATATTTAATTGAAACGTCATGCACATGATTTTCAATATATTCATTAATATTGCTAATCAATTTTTAACATTTGAACTTGGAATGCTTTATAATAAATAGAATAGACTTTGAATTTCAAATCTTATTTAACCTAAAAAATTTATAAAAATTAATTTTATAAACTTAGTAACTAAAAAAAAAGTCAAATGTAGAGTAAATGTAATTTGAAATTGTAATATCAGAGAACCAATTGAACTTAATTTAATTTTCCTTTGCCGTATTTTAATAGTTTGTCAGAAAAGGTTAGAGCTTTTTTCACATTCTGTTCTGTACTGTACAATGAGTTCTGACCTTTAAATAAACTATCATCAATTTTAAATATTTGTATGATTAATTTTATTATTCTTAGAACTTAATGAACTTAGTATCTTATTCCATTTTTCTTTTTTATTTCCAGTCAAAGGAATCGTCTTCAGTGCTGAGCTGTGACATCTCGACAGATGACAAATACATAGTCACTGGCTCCGGTGACAAAAAGGCGACCGTCTACGAAGTGATATATTAATAAAAACAATCGATTTGTTATTATCCCTATTTCCGAAGTCTAAGCTTGTTAAGATATTTATGGAATTATACTTCGAGCTGCCCAGAATCTGCATTCAGACCCGAAAGTCTGCCGTGCGAGAAAGGTATTCTGCGATATGCAAAACGAGATTCCGCAGTATCTGTTATTTGAGTAGAAGTCCCCTGAAAGCTTTCTCGAGTTATCAAGACTTCCTAGTTTTATTTTTCACGAGCTTTAGTTCGTTTCGACCTGGTGGCATCACGCGTGCTGCTGAAGCCAGGATTCATCCGAATTACGGACTGTCTTTTGCAGGGAGAATGTTAGAGAGCAGGTTTTAACGATTGAAGATATATTGCAAATTTCTATATATAACAAATATATATATATATATATATATATATATATATATATATATATATGTTGTAATTGTCAGGATGGTCCAAAGTCAGACAAAACATATTTAGTCTCTTTGTGATATGGAAACAAATTAACTTAATCAGAATATTGTACAAATAATGACAATAATTGAAAGTATGACACAAGATTTTGAATAGAACATTGTAGAATATTTTATATGAATCCTAGAATATTCAGATTAAAGATCCCAGAACTTTCTAGAATTTTTTAGAAAAGTAAATAATATGTATTTCAGAATATAATATCCCAGAGTAGGAGAAATACGGTACGTTTGGGACAGTAGCATGTTTTGTACAAAGTCAATTCAATCATATTAGATCAAGTATAAACTTTTTTTTTTTCTTGAATTTGGTTCTTTAGATTCAACGTGAACATATTTTAATCATGAAATGAAAGAGTATACTTGATTTATTCTATTTGAATTGACTTATTCCATTCAACAATTTTAGAAATAGTGAATGTTCACGAAAATCTCAGAATAATATCAAACAGTGTATATAAATCTAGCAGTAAATGCACGCGAGCAAATCACGCGTTTAAAATCCATTAATAAAGTCTTTTTTATTATTAATATCATCAAATCACAAAAAAAATAAAATAAAATGACATTAGCAACGTTTCGGCACTCATACAGCACCCTTATCCTTATCCTTGTATAAGGGTACTGTATGAGAGCCGAAACGTTGGTAATGTCATTTTATTTTTTATTTTCAATGTTTTTTTTTGTGATTTGATAATATTAATAATTACAAAGACGAAAGAAAGAAAAACAGAAGGAAGGGGATGTGGTTGGTTGCCTTCTCACTTTTCTTTGCTCTTTTTTATTTTTGTCTGAAATTTTTCTTTTTAACAGAGATTGTTTTCAGATTGCAATTGGAACATTTTTTTTTATTGTTCTGTGCGTTCCAAATTTGGTCAATGGATTCTTGTTTTCTGCGGGAGTTTTCATCAATTAGATTAAAACCTTTCAAATTTGAATAGTTTTAAATTCAAAGCGATTAAAATTTGACAATGTAATATTGAAAACGACATTGAATCTTCAAAGTCAAAGTATCTGAAATTCTAGAATGTCAAATTGTCATTGCATAATAATATTGTAAGTCTGCGAACGTCATTTAAAACTAAAAAAAAATTTAGTCAGCAAAAATTATGATATTAAAACTTTTTTATACTCACAACTTTTCCTTAAAATTTGAATATTTGAAGTAAATTTAAGTCGCTTAAAAATTATTAATTTTGAAATTTCTAATTATGCTTTTAAAAATTCGACCAATCAAATTTGAATTCCAAAATTGAAACCTATAAAAAGGACAAATTAAACATGTAGCGTTATCGTGTAAATTCAGAACTCTGAAGTTGTAAGCACTTAAAATTACAGAAATTATCCATTTACTGATGTATCATTTTCAGATAGATTAATTATTATCTTTTTTTTATTTTAATTCAATTTTTAATTTTTAATCTTCCTTTAGAATTATTATATATTCTAGACATTTTCGAAGCAAATATTTTTCAATTTAAAATTACTTACTTGTATAAACCTTCAAGTATTAGTTCATTTTTTAAAAGAGTACAATTTTATGTTATTCAATTCGAAATTGCTTTATATTTACATCTAAAATTATTAAATTCAAAACTGACCACCGAGATTTTTAATATGAAATTTTAAATTGTTAATAGCAAAGTGGTTCTGAAATTTTGAATATTGGAAATTGAAACAGCAATATTGTGCATTTTAAAATTCAAAACCTCTAAAAATTAATTTAAGGACAAGCTCTAGTTTCAAGGTCTAAAAATTAAACTGTTTTCGAATAGCGAATTCAAAACTAATTTTAAAGTAAAATTATAGATATTTTAAACATAATAAATATATTATTAATAAGTATCATACCATGTAATATCAAGTGACATTTAAAATTACTGGATATATTTTTTACTACAAGATGTGATTCTGTCAAAAAAGTATTATCTCTCTCGGCTCTATCCCGGGTGGATGGTGACCCTGATGAGTGTTCAAGAAAATCCCAGTACACTGCATGTATAATTCTATAAAATTCAGGTAAAAGTTTATCGAATAGTCTGGAACATTTTAAAACATTCAAGAATATTCTAGAAAAGAAAATTATTTCAGAATTTTCAGAATATTCAAGATTAGAACATTTCAGAATACTTTCAAATATTCCACAAAGTTCTACTAGAAAATATTTGGTGGGCAAAAATAATTCGAGTTTTGAACTTAGTCGGTGGATTTCAAAGCCGATCTAAGTTGACATCAACTTTTCCGAATCTGTACAAACCAGCGCGTGTACGAATGCCAAAATACGGCAGTTAATCAAGCTAGTTGACGCGTGTCGAATTTCGGATCAAATTTAAAAATTCTATCTCAGCTTGAATTAAAAGTCGAAAAATTGTCTTTGAAGCATACGATGGCTTGTAGTGAATCGAAAAAGTCAATATCAGCTCAGACCGGTTAGAAAAATTCTACATCCGGCCACCTAAATTCAAAAAGTTGAGTTATATTCGCACACCAATGTAAAAGTTCTACCATGAGTATTGAGGCATTACCCTATGAAGAATTTCACTATGATAATCGAATTTTGTATTAGAAGCTTAGGTAAATTTAACTTGATTTTTTAGTATCCCGTAAAAACATGGCAGAACTTTCCAAACCGATATTTTTATGTTTATGTATCGCCTTATATTTTTGGACCACCCTATAATCCATGTCTACTCAAACTGCGATTCATGCAAAGTCAGCTATTTTATTTAACATCAAGTGTAGACATAATACCTTTGTAGCACGTAAGGATAGTGACTCATGAATAAACTTACACGTTTCGTTCTCAATGGATAATAGTACTGACATGCATAATTGTTTTAATAGACGAACCACAGCGCCTTAACAATTTAATTTGGATAGAGCGCAATTAGCGATTTTTATATTTCTACGATTAACTTTATTGGAAGAGTTATGAGGGATTAACTTCGCCAACTCCATGGGTAGATTGCCTTAGATTCTTAGAAGAAATAGGAGACGTTTTGTCTGATTTGTTACTATTTAGAAGCAATCGCAGTGCTTAGGCTGATTCATTTAAGCTCCATCCGTTAATGCTATCAGAGTGTAAATGTTAGTACACTCACTCTCTCTTCAGACTGGACGAGCTTCTTAAATATCAAACGAGTTAACAAAAATGGACAGTGTATTTTCGCGCACATCGTATGTACATGTAGAATTTATAGGAAATCTCGAACACCCTGTACTCGATGAGTGACATAGCGTTGTTTTACCTTCAATTCGTAACCAGCACATTCCTATGTAATCAATAACTCAATGACTTAAATTTTATTAAATTCATCGTGAATGACGAGTGCATAGTCAAGATTTCAGACTTCGTGACGATAATGGAAGAATAAGATGGTATGAATTGCGAGACAACGCCAGTTTCATAAGTAAAAAACGCTTTTGGTGTAGAATTTAAAAATTAACAAAGAAAGAGAAAAGGGCGTTTTTCAACATTCTCTAGCGCTTAAGTTTATAATTTACAGGAATGTGCTTGTCACGATGAGTAAAGTATAAAAATTGGTTGAACTTGCATTCAACTAGTCTTTGTTGGACTGTCGTCTGATCTCTCTGGATTGACGATCACCTGAATTACGTAACCAGGCTGGATCTTCGCCTCTTCTATGTGCATTTTATCACCCAGCAATTTTCCTCCGAAGAACCACCTCTGCCGTGACGATTCTAAACCTTCTTGACTCTGTTGACGAAATTTCAAAAACATTTTTAGCTTGGTACTTGGTTTATTCTTACTTATTTATGTCTTGAATGTTAATTACGTGATTGGAACTGTTCACGTATTACGTAACGCAATTTCACTTGATGTTTGCCCCCACCCCCCCAAGTGCGTCACGTGAAAATTGAACTGTCCCATTTTATTAATCATTATTTTGAATATTGCATCAGGCTCTCAGTTTTAAGTACCTGCCGCCCTAGAAGATAACCCTAAATCACTAAGAGCCCAATCCTTCTAACTGCTCACCCACTTAACAGAAGACCTACATCTGTAACTGCATCCCGTTCTTCCAAAATTCCCACCGTTCCCCCCTAACTGCCAGCCTACCTCTATACTCAATCTCAATAACAACTTAACTACCCATCCCACTCCATAATTTCATCCTCTACCTCCCTTATTCCAGGCTCAAATTAACTGGCCGCCCTACCTATCTAACTGCCCGCTTAACCACCTTGACTGCTTATCCAAATAAACGATTTTGGTCTACTTGAAGGCGTCGAAATCGTCATTTTTTATGGATGTTTTGGTTCGGGACAGTTCGGGATATGCGGGAGATTCAAATGTAGTATGGAAGAGAACTTAAAAATATTAATAAGTCATATAAAATTTAGTTTATTCTTAACAAGTAAATGCACTCAAACTGGAAACTTAATAAAATATAATAAAAAGTGATTACATTAATAAAAATATTCGAACAGTACATCGAACAACCACTAATTGTTTTTTTTGCATATTGAAGCATATGCTCTAAAATCAATACAGTAAACCCGAGAGATAGGGCCCAGAGTTTTTTCTTCCGATATTTGACGCGACGCAGCTGGAGATAGTGAGAAAAGCTATGAGTTCTCACTCACACTTGGCCGTTTACGTTCGGACAGGACCTTTTTCTGGGGAGTTAGGTCCAAGGTCAGCCCCAAAACCGGTACTCACTCTAGGGTTTACTGCACTATTACCAGTATAGTGTATAAAAAACTTTTTTTTAGAATTCTAATCTGAAAAAGATAAATGTGTACACATTTTAAATTTCTATTTATAACGCGCCCATTCCGCCACACAGTGAGGCAAAAAAAGTACCCGGGGACAAATTAAATTGTTTAAAAATTTGTTCTTTAGCAATGAAATGTTCCTTTTATTTAAATTTTCCCCAGTGTCATTTCTTTTAAGAGATACAGATTGATCAAAGAAGATTTTAAAACAGTGTTACAACTAAATGGAATAATTTCTAGTTGGTAAAAACAGTTTTACAATATTCTTATTGTGTTATAAGCAAATTAATAAATAAGTCATTTTTAAGGGTTGGCAATGCTTAGCTCATTGAAAGTAATAGGTTTTGTGTAAAATGTGAGCAAACTGAATGTTCCATTACAATGAATTAAGAATAGATGCTTTTTTGTAATTTTTTTAAACAATTTTTATGAACAATATCACAACTTTGTGACTTTTAATGAATTGGCTCAATTTTTCTTGACGGAATCAACTAAGTATGTATTTTCGATGACTCTTTACCATGATACTTTACAAATTGACAACAATTATTCATTTTTTTTAAATTTTATTAACTGATTCAGTTTGAAGATTTTTTAATTAATAGACTCAATTTTGGTTTACGGAACAAACTAGGAACGACTCTGCAGATGACAACAATTATTCATTATTTAAACCATTTTTATAAACAAATTTAGAGTTACAATGAATGGGTTCAATTTTTGTATGCAGAATAAAATAAGAATGTCTCCGATGACTCTTTGCTATGATACTTGGCAAATTTACAAGAATTATTCAGTGATTAAGCAATTCTAGAAGCAGTAATCTCTCAATTTGGGAAAACTATCTCAATCTTCACAAATAAAGATCAGCAGAACACAACAAGTGCAAGAAGGCTTAGTGCATCTTGATTGCAGATGATTTTCTTATATTATTTCCTCGATCTCTTTTTAGGTATTTATTTGGCGCTTGCAAAGCCTCTTCAGGTAATTGACCAATTGCGATTGCAAAATAATCAATGATATTTGCTCCATGAGCCAGAATTTCATTTGCATTTATTAAAAAAAAATCCCTAGAGCTAAATAGCCCTCTAAAAGCACAGGATAATAGAACGTATTTACTAATTTGTGCAAGCACTTGATGGGTAGAGTACTTGATTAACCTTATAATTAAATATATAAACTAAATAAAATAAATAGAGTCAATCTCAGAATTCGTATCAAATTAGGTACAAAATTAAGACAATTATTTATATTAAGAATTTAATTAGTAGATCTTGTGCATTTCAAGGTAGAAAAAAGAGGGGAAAACGCTGCGTATAAGAAATAATAATTCACAAATGTTGATATAATCAAAAGAAAATTTGAAGATGGAACATTGGATAATTAAATATGAGAGTTTTAGCAAACTTCTGAAAGCGTTTGCGATAAGTCACTTTTCCGCTAACCAAGACTTGACAAATGATGTAAAAGTGTTTGAGTAATTGATTGCTCAAAGAAGTTGTTTTGGATATTGCGTTGTAATTCTCAAAAGATTTTCTGATCATGTTTACGTCGTTCGTAGAAACACGTCCCGGTTTCACGGCATTCACGATTAGGCGAATGAAATTCACGAGTGTGAGTTTCATTCTGAATGTAAGACTTTCTTTCATTCAATATCTTTATATTCATCCAATCTACAGGCACACTGTTTAAATCAGTGGTCGGGAAACTTTTTGCTCAATTTGCAGATAAGGGCAGGTTTGACCCAAGACATTTTTTTCGCCTGTCGCGTTTTGTTTATCAACGCTACGTTTTGCCTGAGATGGTTGACTTTCATCGACAGGGGTTCATTGTTAGACGGGAAACTCAATGTGAATAAAAGTTACTAATGAATTTTGTTTTAAATTCTTATATTAGCGATTTATAAGTCTGGAATTCGAAATCTATGACTTTTTTGTGATTAAATACAACTAAACTTGTACTCGGGGAAGATTAAAATCAATTTTTAATAGAATATAATGAAAACTCAGTTTTAAACTAAGTGTTATAATGCATTGATTTTGAATAATTTAAGACATTTTTTACATTCCTTTTGACTGCAAGAATTCACCAAATTGGAATTTCGAGTTTTCAGAAAGCTAATTTTGAAATTGAGAATTTTTTGTTTTGAATTTTAATCCCCGTTACGCCATCCGTATAAAAAAGGAAGCATCCGTGACGGCCTGGAACTTTTTTGCAACAGCAGATACTGCCACGAGCTTTACACTCGACCCGCCACGGCAGCTACGGCTTCCGCGCGACAGTAGTTTGCCGACCACTGGTTTAAATGGATAACAATACGCAATACTACAAATACTACGTGAGTTTATTGGATTAAGAAACAATCGAAGTTGTCGATAGGCAAGAAGACATAAAAGGCATTTATATTGTTAAAATAATGAATTGTTCATTGTTTAAATAATTAATAATGTTGGTCAATTTGCAAAGTATCATAGAAGCCTATTAATTGAAAAATCGTCAAACTGTGAATTTGTGTATAAAAATGGTTTAAATAATGAATAACTGTTTTTAATATGCAAAGTATCATGGTAAAAATCAGAAGGACCTAACTAGTTAATTCCGTAAACAAAAATTGATCCTATTCATTCAGAATTTGCCAAGCAGTGAATTCGCTAACATTTTTGTTTAAATTACCAAAAAGCATCTATTATTAATTAATGGTAACGAAACATTAATTTCTCTCACATTTTAAACAAAATCTATTAATTGCAATGAGCTTAACATCGCCAATCCCTGAACATGTCTTTTCTCCATTAATTTTTTTTCAAATTTTTAAGCAATTAAAAAAAATCTAATCACACAAAAAAAAACGTTTAAATCAGATGAATAGTATAGGCTAAAAATTGATTTGTCCACGGGTAGTTTTTTTGTGTCCCACTGTGCGCCATTTTGTTGTGACGAAAACAACAGCGCTACCATTAGCATTGTGTGCCTACATGCAAGAACAGCTCTGTCAAAAATGCAGTAAAATTATTTATATCTATACCTAAAGGTGAGGAACGAAAAAAATTGTACGAAACTGTTGGAAGTGGTAAGTGCCCTACATCTTTAACAACAAGAGAATATTGTGGGTAAAAGCTAACACAGGGTTCATAACCAGCTCCTCAACCCTGCCGCCGGGGGGCCCATTGTTTCGCCCGAGTCGAGCGCTGGCGGTACAGTCTTTCTCAAGAAGATGCTAGGCTTGGATTGCGAACCCTACGTAGTACCCACCATCGCGATACATTAGGAGCGAGAAAGAGACCCTAGGAAAAGGAAAAAAAAGGAAAGACAGTGCAGGACTACATATTAGGGCCCCGTCATCCTTTTAGATTGAACATTGAACAGTTTGGTTGAAAATTCATCACTTGCGGAACCTGAAACAATTTTTTGTTATAAATTAATTTTGTTTGGTTAAAAATTCCTTTTTTCTTGGAAAAATGTCAGGGGTTAGACCAACATTATTTCTGTGACCCGTGACAGGGATGCCTTCAGAGCCCCTAATATGTAGTCTTGCACTGTCTTTCCTTTCGCGATGGTGGGTACTACATAGGGTTCACAGTCCAAGCCTAGCATCTTCTTGAGGAAGACTGTAACGCCAACGCTCGACTCGGGCGAAACAATGGGCCTCCCGGCGGCAGGGTTGAGGGGCTGGTTATGAACCCTGTCTTAGCTTTTACCCATTGTGGGTTTTTTTTTTATAACATAAAACTCGTAATTGACTTATGCTCAACGGTGTTTCATAAACGGGATGCCGGTATATATCTGATATTATCTCGCAAACTCAATTCGTTTCTTTACGCAAAGTGTATTATAAAATAAAGTATTTATAAAAATATTTATAAAAGCATCTATAAAAAAATAAGGTTCGGTTTTCTGGATGCAATATTGCATATATGTTACGATACGCCTAAAGCAATTATCATTATAAATCAATAAATTAAATAAATAAATGTTTAAAAGGGTTAATATCATTCATCCCATTTACTTATTTTTTCACTTTTACACCTTGAGCCTCAGCAACGTTCAAATTGGAGCACTTCGCAGAAGAATCACTTATCATAAGAGTAATCACTTTTGGAAAATTAGACGAACTGCCTTTAATGTATACAGGCTTTAATTGTAATTATCCAGACAGGTTTTAATAAACTATTAAGCAAAAAACATTGATTTTTTTATCAAACCGACCATGCATTTTCTTCAGCTGTAAAGGCGCGTGGAGTCACACCATGTGTTTCATGCATTGAGGGGGGCACTGTCTCGTTTAAAAAATCGACATTACTTGTTCATATTTTGTCACTTTTTCATCAATTATTCTAATATCTATATTAAATAAACCAAATACGGTTTAATTTCACATTTCAATTCTCTGGGAGTCAAAGTTTGTAATAACCTTAACTACAAGGCAACAAAAAAAGTTGGAAGAAATTGTAAAGATGGCTAACGGATATTATGTTTACGAAATAAATGCAAATTATGACATTGAAATTATTATGAGGGCCTCATGAGTTTTCACACTTCATAATTAAAAATTGCAAAAGGAATAAAACTCGTGTAGCATGTACGTAAGTTAATTAAGTAGTAACAATGATACTATGCCCATAATATTATGCAATTCATGAATACGATCATTAAATAAATATCAAATAAAAATGAACCTAGAATAAAATATAGGGTATAAATATATAAGACAAAAATATATATTGTTAAAAGAACATTAAAATTGGAAAAAATTTTCTTCACTTGAATGTTAAAAAGGCACCATTACTCTTATCTTACCAAGCCTTCCAGTTGTTTAGGCAAAAGGACATTGTGCAGCTGAAAAAGAAGAAATTGATAAAATTACAATTATGTACTACGAATGGAGATTATGAAGTAAAAATTCAGGTTGTATAAGAAATATAGCGGAAAAAATACAAAAAGAAATTAATAAAGTTTATTGTACTGGAAAAAAATAATACAACATTTTTGCATCTTCGACTTTTTTACATTCAAGTATAAAGGATTTGATCCTCTTCTAAATATCCTTTTTACATTCAGTGACATTTTTACTGCTTTTTTGAAAATTAAAATTAAAAGTCATGCATTATATATATATATATATATATATATATATCGTTGTTTTAACATATATAAGTTAAAACAACGATGGCAAACGTTTCGACCACGGATAGGGGTCCTCCTCAGTGCCAGAAATTAAATTAA
>JAAAKG020134256.1:0-13904 GCA_010014905.2 Druon quercuslanigerum | reverse complement strand
TTTCAGATTAGCACCCGATCCCGGCGAAATCCTGCGGTTGTCCTTATGACAAATAGTTTAATTATATATATATATATGTGTGTGTATATTTTGTAATCTTGCAAAATAGAAAATTGTTGATTTAAGATCATCGAAATTCTTTCCAAAATAACAATAAAATCTCAACTAAAATTTCCCCTGCAATTTTAAGGAACAATTCAAAATTTTATTTCAAAATATTGAAAAATCAACATTTTGTTACAAATGTCTTCAAATCTTTACAAACTTTAAATCATTTTTGAATCTTTTCAAAACTTCTAAAACTTTGAAATATCGTTCTAAATAATTCAGGTTTCTTAATATTTTTAAATTCCTGCAAAAACTAGAAAAAATGTTTTAAGACCTTCGAGATTCTGCTTCGACATATTTTGAAATCTTCAAAGCTTAAAATTAATGTTTAAAAATCAAATCTGAATCGTTTCAAATTTTTTCAGTACTATAATTGACGGTAATTTTGTTGTTACCGGCACCGACAATGTAATATACTCTTCGTAAAATAAGATCTCTCTTTAAAAGTGTAAAAAAGTTGACCAATTATAGTGTGGCAGCAAAATATTCAGAACAGATTTATTTGCTAAATTAAAAACATTTTTATAATAAACATTTTCTTTTCCCATCAATAATGTGTAGAAACATTCGGAAATAAATTATATTCAGAAATAAAATTAATTGGAAATTTTGATTTATCTAATTCATGGTGCATAAAAGCCTAAATCTCCATTAAGAGATAAATATATATTTAATATGGTGAAGGGGTCATGAGTATTAAATAGAATCCTTTTGTCTTTTTAAAACATTTGGTCAAGAAGTTAAGAACAGAATTTTTGCCTTTATTATTAAAGAATCATTACAAATCTGCATTTTTTCTTTCAAAAATAAATTTGTGGAATTAAAATTCCTGATTTGAAAATTGCGATTTATAAAATTCTAGAAAATCTGAAAGAACGCTCGGAAAACAACCACGTAAAGTCGTATACACGCAGTATCCAACCAAAAAGGTATTTCGCAACAATGAGAATGAGTGCGAGATTTTCGATAATTTCGTTCCACCTCTTAATTTTGTACAGAAAAAATATCCAGCTTCTGTACGCTTTAAACGCATTAAATATGCTATACACATTTAAAATCACGCAGTTACTGACCCATATGCTGATTAAAAATCGTCTACAAAATCAGCAAACCGGAATAAATGTTAAAAACGTAATTGATAAAAAATTAATAAAAAAACAAAACAAAAATAAAAGTATCTCGACCTTTGGATGAATCTTTAAAATCTAAAAACTATAAATTCCCAAATTTCCATAATCAAAGCCAATTTAATAAAAAAAGGCAACATAAAAATTGACTTTACACAACAAACATAACCTTAAAACTTGCCCGTCAAGTTTCAAATTTTGAAAAGATCAAGTTCGTCCAAAAAAAAAAGAATAATTTTCAAAAATAGGTCACTAACCTTTCTCCTAGCCCGATGAAGTGTCCAAATGCTTTTATTTTCAAAATTAGCGACCGGTTCACCAATTTCATACGGAAAGTCTTTCGTGGGATCTCGTGAGAAAAACGACCACATTTTCGCCTTTCAAAATCAGTTTACCTTTTAATAAAGCAAGAAGAAATCATATTCTTCCACTTATCACAACTTCCTTTTTCTTGACAGTTTGACAGACACGCATCGATCACACACGTTACTCTCCGAGTTGACGTTCAACTTTAACACTTGGATGTTGTCGCATGGCGAAAGTTCACCGCCTAAATTTCCTGACGTTTCGTCGGCCACGTGATTGTCGATCAGCACAAGCTCCTTGGATCACTAATTAATTATATTCAAATTTGTTTAAATTTGCGAAATTTACAGAAGAAAGGAGTGGAAAAATTGATGTCCGGACGATGAACGAAACGGTTCCCAACCTGGTGACCACCTACGCGTTTAAAGGGGGCAAGGAATATGTTTTGAAAATGAGGATCACTGCACTTCGCGGAGGTTGTCAACGGAGCCTGGAACTTTCGGTGACGGATAAATACACTGGGGAAGATTGGCACTCGTCTTATGACAATGCTTGTGAGGTTTAAAGATTTTTTTCTCATAGGAAAAACTGTCATCTATTTTTTTTGTTGACAGCTCTTTCCGGAAATGGGAATCCCTGACAAATCACAAAACGATAGTCGACCCTCTGACGGTTCAGTATAGAACTAATTGACCCGTGGCGCGACATTTTAATTTAGAATTTTCGAACATGCATTTTTTTAACAAATTATTTCTACTTAAAAATTAAATTGTCACAGTTTCTGGACAAAAAATTTGATTTTTAAAAATTTTCAAAACTTTTACGACAGGACTGATTTAATGTGTGGACTATTTTTACTATTAAATTTATTATCAAAATTTCTGCCATTTTTAAATATGAATTGATAATTTATTTTCTTCCAGGGTGCCTACTCAAATCCTAGGAATCAAATTTCCTGACAATCCTAGGTTTTTTCCATGCACCTCAATTTTTCCAGTTAGAATTTTCTATTGTCGGGATCCCAAATATTTCGCATTTTTAAAAAAAATAGATTCAATTATTATGTTTAATTTATAAAACTTTCGCACATTATATAACATGATATTGTTTTATATATTAGCATCATTGATGCATTAAATAAATAAAACTAGGTCAAAACAATATTAATAATTTCTTGAATTTGTCCTTAAAGTCCATGAATTTGAATAATAATTCAAATGAATTTTTATTTTATCTTCTTATATTTAAAATTATGTACAATATTTAGGTAACATTAATGATTAAAGATCAGTTTTTTACCAAAAACGGAATACAAAGTTAATTTTCTACGAAAAAATACGAGTTTTCATCAAACTACATGAATTTTCAATAAATAAATTCACACCTGTAATAGTTTAATTTAATTCTAAAAAATGAATTTTTAACTAAAATTGTGCATTTTTTAACCGAAATAGTTAATTTTTTTACCAAAAAGACGAATTTTTAATCAAGATGCATAATTTTTACCAAAAGGATGAATTTTGAACTGAAAGAGACAATTTTGCAACCAAAAATTGAATAATTAAATTTTTAGTTTAAAAAATTAATTTTGAACCAAAGTGATTAATTGTTTACTAAAATAATAGAATAATCAACTCTCAATTCAATTTTCAGTTCAAAAAAATTAATTTTCAAACAAAATTTGAACAAAATAGTTCGAATTTCAAAAGGATTAGTTTAAATTATAGTGAAAAATAATTAATTTTCCACCACAGAAAAAAACTAACTTACTATTTAAAAACTCATTTGTCAGAAAACCAGATCAATTTTCAATTAAAATAAGAAATCTTTTAAAATATCAATTTTCAACAAAAGCGGATAACTTTCAAACAAGTACTCAAGTTTTCAATCAAAAAAATATTAATTCTGAACGAAAAATGTAGTAGTTGATATTTTAAGCAACGAAGGTTGTAATTTTTATTCAAAACCCGTTAAATTGCAAACAAGCTATTGATTTCTTAAGCGAAATGATTAATTTTCAACAGAGAAGATTAATATTCTACCAAAGGGAACAAATTTTCAATAAAATACATTAATTTCAAAATTAAAAAAAAAAGAATTTCCTACAAACTTGTTAAATAATTGCGATATAAAATTAGGTAGCCACAATTCTTCATTTGTAAAAATAGCTTTAGTTTTACAAATGTAGAATTGTGGCTACTTAATTTTATATCGCAATTAAATTTTTTTTTAATTAAGCACGCTCTCGGGAAACTTGTCTGACTTAAAAAAATGCCCTTTTTGTTTCCAGGTTTTTCCAGATATATAAAAATTCCCTAACAATTACAGGTTTTTCAGGTAGGGTAGACATCCTGTTTCAGATTTTTAAACAAATATTTTGACTGATCCATCTGTACCAATTATTTTCATTTTGTTAATTTATATTTTCAATATATAATCTTGTATGAGTGGAATAAAATAATTTTAAATTTTTCTATTTTTATTCACACATCAGGGCTGCCACAACCTAATTTACTAAAAAAAAATAAAAAATAGGACCTATATTTAAACAGAAAAACGACTTATTTCTAACTTAAAAAGTGACTATGTATGACTCATGTGCATTAATAATGTGACTAGTGTTCTTTTAAATTTCAAATACTTAATAAGAATTCGATGAATTTAAACGAATTTATCATAAATTCATAACAGTTCAAGTCAATGTAAGTTACATTAAACAAAATTGATATGAATTGGAAAAAAATAGAAAAATGTACAAAAATACAGTTTATTGAATAGAATTGTGTGAATTAAAAAAATTAAAAATAATTTAAAAGAAGCCAGGTTGAATTTCAAATGAATTCAAAATAAGTGCAAGAATGTTTGAAAATCTCTTGAAATCCTTGGAAATCTTTTCAAACCCCTTGGAATCATTTAAAATATTTGAAAACTTTATATGTCTTGTAAAATCGTTCCATATGTTCAGAAATTCTATGAAATTCTTTACAATCGCATGCAAAAATTTCCAAATCCCATAAAACCATTAAAATATTTGAAAATCCCTTGAAATTGTTTAAATCTATTAAAAATTTCTTGGAATCTCTTAAAATACCCGAAAATTGTTCAAATTCTTAAAAATCCTAAAAATTCAATATTAAATATTGTGGTGACTTTTAAGTCTATTTAAATCGTTTAAAAGTTTTTAAAGTAGTGGAAACTTACTGGAGATTTTTAAAATAGCCTAAAATCTTTAAAATCCTTTGGAATAACTTCAAATTATGGAAATCTATTATAAATATCCTAATATATTTTACATTCTGTAAAATCTTTCAAAATACCTTGAAATTTCAATGAAATTTTAAAAAATAATCGTAACTCTTTTAAATTCTTTGAAACCCCTTCATATTATTGAAATCAATTAAAAATTCCTTGGATCTTGGAAAATTTACTTAAATTCCTTCAAAAATTATAGGAAATTCTTTTTACCACATGAAAAATGTCTTAACCCCCTTATAATTATTCATATCTTTGGAAAATCCTGGAAATTTTTGTTATTCACTTGAAAATGCTTTGGTATCTTTTAAAATGTCCAAAAATATTTAAAACCCTTCGAAATCTTTCGAAATTTCTTTAAACTTTTTAAGGCTACAGAAAATTCCTTCGATGTTTTAGAAATAATCTAAAATCACTAAAATTCTTTGAAATCCCTTGAAATCACTGAAATCTGTTAAAAATGTCTTGGAATATTCTAAAATATTTAAAGTCTTTTAAAATCCCTTGAAATATTGAAATTTTTTAAGAACTTTTTGAATTTTTTGAAATACTATAAAATATTTCATATACCTTGAAACGTTTTAAATGTCTTGACATTTCTTTTAAATTTCTTAAGACGCTAAAATCTTTATAATCTTTGGAAATTTCTTCAAATTTTTTTAACCTCTTGAAAACGCCTGTGAATTTTTTAAAACCTCAATTAGATGAAACTCCTTAAAATCCTTTACATATCTGAAATCGATTAAAAAAGTCCGTGGAATCATTTAATGCTCTCTAAAATATTGCAAGTCTTCTGAAATCTCCTGAAACGTTTTGAACCTTTTGAAAGTGCCTTGGCATAAGGTAAAATGCCCAAATATTTCAAATTCTTTAAAATTTCATTAAATTACTGAAATAAATTAAAAACTCCTTACGATCGTTTTCTACAACCTGCAATATTTCAATGGCTTTAATGTCTTTTAAAATCCCTTCGAATGGCTTGCATTTTTAAAAAATACTCTACATTTTTTCAAATCCTTTGAAATCCTTTTAAACTTTTTAAATTTCTTCAAAATTCATTCGATTTTTGTTAATACACTAAAATCTATAAAATCCTTTGAAGTCTCTTGAAATGATCGAAATCTGTTAAAATGTATTGAAATGTTTAAAAATACCCTAAAATATATCAAACCCTTTATAAACCCTTAAAAATTTTGAAAGTTCTTAAAGATTCCTTGAAATTTTTGTTTTAATATGCTAAAACAGATACTATAGCGAATTCTATCTTTAAAGATTGACTATCGCGACTTTGTCTTTTGAAAAGTGAATATAATGAATGAACCTTCAATAAGTGGTTAAAAATAACCCTGATTATTATTTTCAGTTTATTAAAGTGCTTCTGACAAAAATTTCCTGACTTTTTAAATTTTTGTTGAATTCCTGACTTCTTTCTGATCTTCCTTGACTAAGCAGAATTCACGGACTTTTCATCTTTAATTTTTTTATTTTTCATTAATTTTTAGAGCAAAATTTTATCCGTATCTAGCCGTATTCTGAAACGCTATTTAAAGTTCTTAATTATTTCCAAATCTCACGAAGTTTTCTTTAATGTATAAGAATTAAAAATGTTCCTTAAATTCTGGAATAATCTAGAGGTTTCTATAATGTTCTAGGCAGTTCTATTCTCGAATATTATAGAATATCCTGCAATGTTTTAGATTTTCTAGAAGTTTATAGTTGATTCTGTAATTCTTGAACATTCTGGAATTTTCTAGACTAATCTGGAATGTTCTGAAAAGGAATATTCTACAACATAGTAGTTTAGGAATCGGGAATGTTCAAAATCATTAAATAGATCAATTAAAAATTTCTTTGAAGTATTTTTTTAGTTAAAACTAGAACTCTTTTAAATTGTTAAATTGAAATTTTTTTTCAGACATAGAAAATTTGACTCATAAAACTGGAAATTACAAACAGTTTGATGTCTTCGTAGCGATGCTGCAATCAGGTCTATTGAAAGTAAATACTATACATTTTTATGATCCCAAACTAATAATCTGCTAATAATGATTCAATAAATCAATCATTTTCATAATGTAAAAAAATCTGATTATATGAATTTTATTATATCGAAAGACAATCTATAAAAAGGAATCAATCACAAAATTCGATTTTAAATTAAATTGAATTTTCCAGACTAGTGAATGTATAAGTCTTGACCTTCTGACTTTTGAAGATTTGGAACTTTTGCGTTCTCGACGGGCTGAACACTCTTCTAATCCTACAATTAATCACAGGGGGAGTAATCGACGGTATCTTATTCTCACTTATACAGTGGAATTTGATCGGTAAGAATGACGAATATAACTGAAAAGAATAAATAAAAATATTTAAGAAAATAAAAAATAATATTACAGTTCAGATACATTTTTTTTTCGTTTAGAGAGTGATAATTTAAATAGTCGTGGGTAAACAATTTTACAAATCTTTTAACTGAATTAATTTTTGAATCATTAAGTCACGAGTTATCAGTGAATAAAATTTGAAATAAATGATAATATAAACAAATTTTACACATTTTAGTTAATAAATTCAAATGAAAATTTTTGATAAAATTCAGACCACCTCTCAAACTTACATTAATTTTTTATTTTATACATAATTATATCTACCCAAGACTAATTTAATTATCGGAAATCCGAGTCTCTCTCTAAACCGATCATTTCCAAATGCGACAACTCCTTAAGAATCCATTATCCATTACCTCTGGAGTACTTCGGACCTCCAGATCCAGCAATTTTGCAAGCAACTATCCGGAGACTTGAGGCTGAAATAGAAAAACTAAATTCTACAGGAATAAACAAAGAACTGCAAAAAAGGGCCGAAGAACTATCACTAGCCAATCGAAAACTCATCCAGGAAAATCAAAAATTAGCCTCTGGTATTACTTTCCACAAAATAATTTCCTAATAATAATAAAAAATCTGAAAATAAATTAAATATACCATTTTTTCAGGAAAAGGAACTCGACACTTGTTTAATGCAATAAAAACTTTAGAGAAAAACGTTGCAGAGGAGCGAGCATCCTTCCGATCCCAAATTCAAAAATTACGAACTGAAAATACAGCTCTCACTCTCAAAGTTCGGCAATTAACTCAAACACTTAATAGAAAACCAGGAGATGGAAGTCCAGCTTTAAGAAGACGAGCAACTCCTCCTTGTTCTTCTCAAAGTTTACGAAACTGCAGACGAAGCAGGAGTCCCTCTCCATCATTTTCTGGCCGAATAAAAACCTCCAGTTTATCCCGAGGTTTCTAAAAAATAATCCATAAATAAATTTCGATATTTAAAATTTAAGCATTTTTATAAAGTCCAATATTTTTTCAGGATCCTCGGTCGAGTCGAGAAAATCTTACAGGTCGCAAGAATCTCCGCGTCGAAATGTAAAAAAATCGAGTCGATTTAAAACTAAAGGTTTTTATTCTACTGTTTTTCCTTTAAAAAATCCATATACAGGGATCACTTCTTGAAAGAAACTCAAAAAAGGGGAAATCTAGTAATTTGTTCACAAAAAAGTGGAACAGTAGCGGAAATATTAAGGATATAGTTACAAAGAGATAATAAAAGGTGGGATTCCTTTTAAATTTCACAAATGCTCGACTAAGAGTCCACTGGATGTCTATTATTATGACAAAACATTATTTGGCAATAGGGACCCGTTTTTTATAAAAGTCGACTTTTTTCCAAAATTTTGTTTTATATACTGAAATGTTTATTTTATTATCATGTTTAATTCAGCAGTTTAAATTTGAAGGAAATGCAACTGTTCCATATTCAATATACAATTTTATTCAAATTGTTGAACTGTTGAAAATTCATTTAAATTTTCCACTGTTGAAGATTCATTTTTTTATTATTCATCAATTTTTTATAAATCTGAACTGAATTTTCATCTATTGAAAATTTAATTTTTAATTTTCTTAGATTTTCAACAGTTAAAAAATTACATTTTATCCCATTTTTAACAATAGAAAATTTAGTTTTCAATTTTCGTAAATTTTAAACAGTTGAAAGTCCAACTTTCAATTTTCTTCAATTTTCAGTAAAAAATTCTATTTTCGTGAATTTTCAATAACTGAATTTTCATCTGTTGGAAATTCAATGAAAACAGTCTTTAGTTTCCACTTTCTTAAATTTCACATATTTGATTGTTTTTCTAATTTTCAACAATTAAATCTTCAAGAAAAAATATTAAAAGATTTAATTTTCATCTCTTGAAAACTCAATATTCAATTTTCTTTTAATTTTAACAGTCAAATTTTCAATTGTTGAAAATTCAACTCTTCAATTTCCGACAGTTAAATTTCTCACTGTTGAAAATTCATTTTGTCCATTTTCTTCAATTTCCAAAACTCTTTAACAACTAAATTATTATCTGTTGAAAGTTAAATAATCAATTTTTCACATTCTCATTGATGAAAGTGTAATGTAATTTAAATGTTCAACAGTGGAAAATTCGATTTTTAATTTTGTTCACCTTTCAAAAATTGACTTTTCAATTTTAAACAATTTTATATAATTGAATTTTCAACTTTTGGAAATTGAACAAAATTGATAGCTGAATTTTCAACAGTTGAAAATTCAATTTTTGCGAATAAAAGAAAAGTAAAAGTTTAATAATTGATTATTTAAATCCACAAACAAAGTTCGAATGAGAGTTAATAATTTCGAATACGACTGGCCATTATCAAATAATATTTGGCAAATTAATAGTCATCCAATGGATTCTCACTATCAGTAGGGAACTTACAAGATTAAAAAATATTCGAACTTTGATTATCTCCTTTTTTTATCGTTGGAAATTTATTCACAGCTTCAAAGTTTTATTTCAATGCTAGATACCTTCATTTGAAATCCATCAAGTAAACATTTGTAAATTTTTTATTAATAAGATTTAAAATGTAAGTAAATGTATCTAAATTATAGCTAAGTCTCGTTAAACAATTTCTAGCAAATTCAAGTGTAAATTTTATAATAGGAACTCGAGACTCCCGGGAAATAGTGGAAAGACTGTGATCCCTACATATGTTACGTAATTAAATTTAAAAATCCGTATTATATCTAGAGATCGATTTCCGAAACCTGGAAACGAGGATCCAAACTCTGCAAAAGATGCTTCGCGAGGGAATAAAATTGTACTAAAGACATTTTCATTTGTATTTACATGTATTTCCTTATAATATAATATACATAATATACTTTAATATCGTCAGTATGTAAGTATAATACAAGTACGAGTCTTGAGTGTATTTACAAGAGACACTTGAGGGAAGCAGGCGTTTCATTATTTATATCAAATAAAAAAGAAGAAACGAAAACGTGATAAACCGGGTAGCTAAAATCTTTGAAATAGCGAATAAAACTAAAAAAAAATACATTCTCAGCTTCTAATGGTTTGTAAACCACAGCGATACAAAACACATCAGCAAGAAACGCGGCTCAATTCTCATTAAAAAGAATAGGAATCTAAACACTTCCCTTCGGTCGACTTTGTCGATTGATACATATTTTTTTAGAAACCTTCCCGTGCCTCTTTATAAAAAAGGCACCATTTACATAATAAATATTTGGATCTTTAAAATGGAAACCTTTGATTCTTAAGAATCGATGTCGAACTTATTAACTGAGTTTGTCGTCCTTGGAATCTTCCTTTTTGAAAGAAGCAATTGCTCGATGGACTATAGATTGCCTTTCGAGTTCTGCCTCCTTTTCTTTTTCACTAAGCTGGCTCATTGTTAAATTGTTGTTCGTTTCAACTGGGTTTTTTACTGAAACTGGAACAATTTTTTCTGGGAGTTTGATTTTGCTTTTCTTGGCCATGTCGGTGACGATTTCGTTGAGATATTTGATCTCTGCTTCCTGTACTTGTGTCGTTTCAAAGAGAGCTTGAATGTCGGCTGTGAATTTTTCTAACTGCATTTGACGAATTTCCTCTTTTTTTGCCTCCTTCAGTGCTTGTCGATTGTACTCGAGAATTAGACAGCCACCAGCGACAGTGAAAATTATAATTTCACCGACTAAATTCGCACCGAGTTCAATTGCCATCGCCTCGTTTAGTTTCGCGACTTTTGTTGGTTTCCCCAGGTTCATTACGTACATTTTTGCCTTTACTTCCGCCCAGTGGTAAACTGATGAAACAAAAAGGAAAGTCATTTTAGAAATTACGAGAAATAATAGCTTATCTAAATACTATGTTAAATACTATTCATCAATGAAACTGAGGTCTCTAGCAATTTAAAAAAATAATTTAATTTACCAGTTCAAGAATCATTACATAGAATCCAAGTAGCCAAAGTTAGTCAAAATACATCTTTGAAACAAAAATATGAAGAAGGAAATTACATATTCCCTAAACCCTATAAAAGGACCAATTGAAATAAAAAACTGAATTTTCAATGCTTAAACCAATCTTCGCTCAAACTAACCTATAAAGTGTATAAACTATACTCCGTTAAGAAGTATTAAATTTTTACAGGGGGGTGCTCCCACTGTACTGCCCAATGCAAAAATGTGTCATGAGAGGTGAACGGCCGTTCAACGGCGCTAGTAGTAACTTTGTTCTACAAAACCCCTTTAAAATAATTTGTTCTTCATAGTGTAGAGTCAGGTAGTACATCAGACTTATTTACTTACTTATTATTATTTGCTTTCATACAAGAAAAAGCGGCATAATTGACATCATTCAAACAACAACAAAATTGCATGGATATTCAGAACTTATAAAAAATAATTAAAAATAAATTAAGAATACACGAATGAATGAAAAAAGAATTTCAACCAAAAATATATTATTACCGAATTATAAAATTTCCCAAATTTAGAATTTCTGAACATAGTTAATTGATAATTAATTTATGAGCTATTTATGAAATTATAAATAAGGCAAACAATTTAATTAAGCATTAATTATTAATTTACTCATTATTTTCGGCCAATTTCAATTTCAGGAATAGAAATATTTATGGGAATTTAAGAATTCATTTATTTTGTAATTCAGTCAATTAATAAATCGATCATTTATATTTTCGTCAATTTTTTCGCTAATTTCTGGGTTTGTTATTTATTTTATCATTATATTCAAACACTTTTAGATATAGTGATAAAAAAATAATTTTTTATATTGTCCTTTTACAATATAATTCTACTATACAATAAATAAAATTACTATTTCTGTACACACACACACACACACACGCGCGCGCGCACGTGCGCGATGGAGTCATTGCGATGGATCAGCGGAATCTTGGGGCTTTTAGGTGAATGGAGCGACAAAATCATGACTTGCTAGAATGCTACGAAGCTACGAGGCGAGTGAATGAGAGAATTACACGGCACGACTGCCATGCTCTGTGGTGGGAGTAACACCCAGAGCTATCGCACTTTTCGCATCAACGGCTGCGAAACTATGCCGAAGTACTCCAACAAAGGGACCATGTAAGCTGAGCGCCTACTTTACCAGAGCCAGAACAAGCCGGCAGCAGAGAAAGAGACGTGACACTAAGCCCAACCGCGGGCAGGCATCCGATAGAGGACGGGCGATGCTTTATGACTCGGAGAAACATCAACACCCAGGTTTCTCCTAAGCCTAAAGATCTGGCTGAAATGGATGAAGAGCTTTGTAGAAAATTTTCCGAAGAATCCGACCTCTGGACTATCAATTGTTGTGTATATGATGCAGCGAGAGATTTGGCTGATGCGAACCGTAAAAAAAACCAACGGTTGATCATAAGACCAAAAAACAAATGCATCAACTCACCATAAAGATAGGCTTGGCAAGACAGTACGCGTCCCGTATTCAGTGTGTGATAGACTATATAACATCTGGCAGAAATTTTATCGCTGAGGTTCGAAAGTTCGCGCGCGAACACCGGATCCGTTATCACACACTTAACAAGTCAAAGCTGCTATCTGACGCTAAGAGAAGTCTAAATCGGAGAGAGAAGTGAGTCAGAGAAAACCAACAGTTTCTCTCTGACTCATCTCCACTCTCCCAAGACCCTCCAGTTACTGTCCATCACCTGCCCAAACCAGAGAAGGTCTAAGTCTTTTGGAGAGAAGTATACGAAGTGTAACATAGACTGGACGAAGACTCAGAGAACATCAATAGCTTCAAGGAGCTGTGTGATGCCCTCATAACAACACCTGAGGAAGAATGCCCACCCATCACTACCAAGGAGGTGAAAAGAGTATTGAGAGGTATGAAGAACTATTCCGCTCCGGAACCAGATGGTATCAAGACCTTTTGGGGGAAGAAGTTTTCTTCAACCCAGCAGCATCTGGCTCGTATTTTCACCTCATATTTGAAGTCAGAAGAGCCAATTCTGGAGTGATTGGTGGAAGGGCGCACAGTACTCCTGCCAAAAATGGGCAACTTAGCCGATCCAAAGAATTAGAGGCCAATCACTTGTCTCAACACTGTGTATAAGATATTTACAGCTATCCTAAATGATAGGATTGTTCGGGCAATCGGACCTGTATGGCAAGAAATGTACGAACAACGCGGCTCAAAGAAAGGCGTAGTAGGATGTCGGGAGAACCTGCTTATCGATAGATGTGTGTAAAGATGCAGCATCCTACCAGCGTTACCTATCGACGGCCTGTCTTGATTACCGGAAAGCTTTCGATTCGATCTCCCATAAACTTATCATTTGTCTTTTGGAAAGCTTAAAGGTCCATCCGCAAATCGTGAGGTACATAGAGAGATTGATGCCACTTTAGAAACCCAGATTTACTATTTCATATGTAAAAAATCATGTGACAACTAGCAATGTCACTTTCCAACGAGGTGTCTTTAAAGGTGACTCCATGAGCCCACTCCTCTTCTGCCTCACATTATTGTCATTATCTCAAGCACTTCGCCATGCCCAGGGTTACCTTTGCGGCAAACCTGCAAATCGAAAGCACAAGGTCGCCCATGCATTTTACATGGATGATCTGAAGATTTGTGCTAAAAACAAAAAGCAACTACATATAGCATATAGGAATGGAATTTGGATTAGACAAATGCGCCAAGGTTTATGTGAAGCGAGGATAACTTCATGGTATCTCTGAAGACCCCGAGCTCGTCGATAG
>JAAAKG020134255.1:0-13904 GCA_010014905.2 Druon quercuslanigerum | reverse complement strand
GGTAGTGATGGTTGGGCATTCTTCCTCAGGTGTTGTTATGAGGGCATTACACAGCTCCTTGAAGCTATTTATGTTCTATGAGTCTTCGTCCAGTCTATGTTGTACTTCGTAGACTTCTCTCCAAAATACTTCGACCTCCTCTGGTTTGGGCGGGTGGTCGACAGTAACTGGAGGATCTTGGGAGAGTCGAGATGGGTCAGAGAGAAACTGTTGGTTTTCTCTGATACACTTCTCTCTCCGCTCTAGACTTATCATAGCGTCAAATAGTATCCCTTTTCTCTCAACAATATGCTGTCTGATGGTCAGCAGCTTTGACTTGTTAAGTGTATTATAATGGATCCGCAGTTTGCGCGCGAACTTTTGAACCTTGGCGGTAAAAAACCTGCCAGATATTTTGTACACACTGCATGCGAAACGCGTTCTGTCTTTCCCAGCCTATCTTTATGGCGAGTTCATGCATTCGTCTTTTGGTCTTAAGATCAACCGTTGGTTTTGTTTTACGGTTCGCGTCGGCCAAAGCGTTAGCTGCATTATACACACAACAGTTGATAGTCCAGAGGTAAGATTCTTTGGAAAATTGTCCACGAAGCTCTCCTTCCATTTCAGCCAGATCTTTAGGCTTGGGAGAAACCTTGATCTTGATGTTTCCCCTGGTCATAAAGCATTGCTCGTCCTCTATCGGATGCCTGCCCGCGGTTGGTCTTAGTGTCACATCTCTTTCTCTACTGCCTGGCTGTTCTGGCTCTGGTAGAATAGGCGCTCTGCTTACATAGCCCCTTTTTTGGAGTACTTCGGCATGGTTTGGCTGACTTTGATACGATAAGTGCGATAGCTCTGGGTGTTTATTCACTTGCGGGTTAATTCCTTTGGGACCACCCCTCGCCAATGGTCCGCGATTGCCTATTAATTTTTTGTAACCATATTCAGCAGAAACCCTTGGTACAGGGACCCTCTATCCGCAACCTGAGGACGCCCTCGGTGGCTTTGTCATAGGCCCGTCGGTTTGGTTCTAGAGGAATCAAAACCGAACCGAATGTGTGTGTTGGTGTGTGGGTGGGTGTGTGTTTGGATGCGCGGGACGCGCATATGTTCCATACACCGGTTCGGACATTTGAAAGGACATTTGAAAATTCATAGAAGGAAAAGAAATTCTCAACAGTGAGTATTACAAAATTTTTATATCGGCATATCTAAAAATTAAATATAAACTAGTATTAATTATAATAAAGCATGCTTCCGGAAGTCAAATATTATAGATGGTGAAGGACGAAAGTGAGAATGAGAATTCAGATTTGTGAATATTGATTCAAGGTTATGTAATTTTTGTTGAAACTTGAAAAATATGAACATTATAAGGGCCTAATGAAAGATACGGAAATTTTTTTTAGAAAAATGCGCTCAATTTTGTGAAAACAATGAATTCTTATATATGCTGGAAGGGGAGAGACGACTGCTGAGTAAGGTAGGTATCAAAATCTAGTTTGATAATGATGTACATGTTGCGCGCATCTCAAAAATGCCGAACCGTGGCCCTGTGAGACCAATATCAAATAAGGATAATCTTAAAATGATATGCATCGCGCGCTGGCCTAACAAACCGAACGTTAAGCACTTGAGATGTAGTCTAAGATTCAAAACATGCTTTCGTGAGCGCAAATAAGGTGTCAGCCTCTGGTTGAAACAAAGCACAGTTATTTTGAAGATATATATCCGTGCTTCTTAAAACATCCAAACGCCAAGCAATCAAGATTTTTATTTAATAAAACGTCACTGCTATAACGTTCAAAACGGTGCCCCGGTAAGATCAATATCAAATGTGGTTAATATTACAATTATATACATCGCGCTCTGGTCTAACCGACCGCTAAGCGCTCGAGATTTAGTCTAAAATTCAAAACATGCCTTCGTAAGGGCAGAGAAGGTTCCAACGTCAGGTCGAAACATAGCGCTGTTATTTTCAAGGTATATATCGTGTACTTCTTAAAACATCTGAACCCTAAGCAATCAAAATATTAACTCGCATGAAAAAACAGCTGTGAGGGCAGAAATAGTGAGGTATTCTGAAGTGCCTATATGCCAATACACTTTTCTCGCGAGTTATAGCCGGTTTCGGGCTTGACCTGAATGGCCTTGCTGCAAATCGCGAGTCTTTCGAACGTAAACAGGTTAGGGCCGTTGAACTATTTCTAGTAGGAATACATACTATTAAGTAAAACATTCACGTGAGTACCCGCGCACTGCCTGCTTTATCGCTACTCTACTGATGTATATTGCTAGAGTAGTGTAGTATATATAGCCAAAGGACACTGCACCAATCGCTCGAGGGATAGTTTTTATTGATCGGGGAAACCATGAAAGAGTAGTGACCTCGAAAATGTTATTAACAATTAAAAAAGTGGAATTTCTAAAAACTTTTCATTGCAAAATTGAAATTAAGAAGATAATGGCGGGGTTAGAAAACCTCCACCTTAAAGCAAGATGATCCTTATGATTCTAGAATACCATAAGAAAACAGTGATCTTGAAACTGTTATATGCAGTCACAAAGCAGGAATTTGTAGAAAGCTCTTTTGTTTTCTAAAGGTTTTGTGAAACCTGAGTAGCAAATTATTTGTAGCTCATAAAATACATTAATTGATTTTTGATTCTTCATTTGGGTTTACTTGCTCACTTCTATTGGCAGCATCTAGAATCCTATGTAGCCATGATGATTGGGGATACTTAACGTTTTGCTGGTGACGTGCCTAGCCTCGGAACCATAAAACGCTCGCGATATGTGCACATGTGCACAGAGTTCTGTCCCCTGATTTACATGTACAGTAATAGCCGAGAACTTTTTCATTATTTTATGGCTCTAAATCAACAATTTCATTGAAAACTATCCGCAGTTGGTACCTTGTCGCATTTCGGAAACGAGAATATACTCTTACTCTGATTAAACCACGTTCATTACTATGTCTTATATATAGCTTATCTATGTCGTGTAGTTCATCCAATGTAAGCTGAGGTAATTACGGAACTTGTTGTTCATTTAGGCGGTTCCAGTTCGCATTTGCGTAGCGCATACTGTCAACTTCTACGCGTTTTTGCATGACATTAGCCTCACGAGCTGTCGCTAGGTATTCCCTTGCAGTTTCTACGGTAGCACCTTGCATCTTGATAACAGGATACTAACTGTTAATCATGGCACCACCAATACGAAAGAAATCCCCGAGATTGCGTAGGTGATCTATTGAAATCGTTTAGTCAAAGAACTTAAAAATGGACTTTAAGTACTTCGTTCGTTTCTTACGTTGCCAATTGACTATGACCTGCTTGGGGAAATGGAAAGATCTTGGATTTAATACCCAATCGTTCTAACAGCGGTTGGGAATCTCGGTATCCTCTGTCCTCTATAAAAATGTCGCGAATGTGGAAAAATGTTCTCATGTCCTCCATGTCCCTTTCAAATGCACTGATGAACAATTGTGCGTCATTGCTTCATGAGTCCGAAAAATAAGGTCCTTGTATATAAAGTATATACCCGTCTGGAGTAACAATGAGAGCACGTTTAACCAGATGGCATCCCTTATGCTTACAGAATGATTGACGCAGTACACGGTAGATTTCATTGGCAAATGCTGTCACTATGTTACCGTAGCAATGGCCATGCTTGTAGCTTGCCGGCTGGAATAGTGCAAAATTACTTTCAGAAATTCATCAGAAAGTCTCTGACTCATCTTGCAAACAAAAGTCATCAGATACTTTTTCCTGGCGTATCTTACATCATGAACATGCAACCGAGGAATTGGATCGCGGTAACATGAAGCCACGTTCATCTAAATGATTTAAACAGGCTCTAGTATCCTCCGGAATAAAGATATCCATAGAAATATAGACATTGACTCTACACTCCCCTGAAAGCCTAAGTACGTTAGCATTACGGTATATGCATTTTTTATTGCCTGAATTTATAGTTTATAACGTGTAGAATACGATGCAGTTAGTGATTTTTGTCAATTTAAAAAAATGATGTATTGCAAGCCTTCGAGCGTGATACGCTTCTGCTTCAATTGGAGTTATGATCCAACAAAACAAGGTACCGCCAATTCGATGCTTAAATACGTTCGATTTACAGTTCCACTAATACCGTGAAATACTCATACTTACTAATACCCTGAAGCTGAATGGACTGTTATATGGTGCCGAAAGAGCTGACTAGTCGTCATGTCATAGAATCATACGTTTTTCCTTTACCGGAATTTTACAAGGAATTATCTCGAAACTTCTTTGCAATGAGTTGAAAATCGGTGTACACGATTACTCAAAAACTATTTGACCGATCAAGCTCATATTTCGCACACGTTTTGACTATACTTATGTCCAATAGATAAACCTAAGCCTGACTAAAAATTATATTAAAAAAACATGTTTTTGTCTGGGTCAAAATTGGAGTTTTTTCCGAAAAAATCAACTTTTTTGTTCTAAGGTCTCCCTTTTAGCAAATTATCATTATTTTTTTAACAGTATTGGTTTATCCAGTGATCGCATGTATATACTAATCAATTTTTTTGTGCAGACTGTTTTGGATAATCTTCCAAGGTGCTAAAAGGCGATAAAAAGTACCTATGACCCTGAAAAGACATATACATTCCTTACCCTCCAAAAAAACACGAAAATCTTAAGTCTTTACCATCCGTGATCACGTTGATAGGCTCTAAAGCACACATAACAGTCAATTCGAACTTTTAAAGCCTTTTTTAAAACTTCTAGGTCTTTAAAATCACAAAAATGGTTTAATACAGCAAAGCAAAATGAAAAAACATAAAAAAATAAATAGATGAAGGGAAGAATGAAGGCAGAACAATAAACTAGACTGATAAATGAAATTTAAACAAGCAATGAAAAAAGGTACAATTAGAAATTCGATTCTGTAGCTTATGAAAAATATTCTAATGCAGTCTCAAGATTGTTCACAAAGAAAATGACAAACCTATAGCTATCGATAAAAATAACTAGTGAAATGTTGCGTTATGAACGACGGTCAATTTTTAAAGCATTTGAACAACTTCAGTGGGAGTGAATGGATGAGTGATCTGAAATCAGTCATTAATAATAGTTATGAAAAACATATTTATTTAAATGAAATGCAATAGCAGGTTCCTCTTTTTTGCACGGTTTTAATATAGATTTTACCGTGGGACTTTTTTCAACTTTATAACAATGACGTTTTATTAAATTAAAATTGTGAGCGCTCAGCATTAGAAAGTTTTTTGAGAAGCACGCGATATATATCTTTTAAAAAAACCGTGATTACGGTTGCATGTTTTTAACTTTAGACTACTTCACGAGCGCTTAGCGTTCGGTCGGTTAGGCCAGCGTACTATGTCTATTATTGTAAGATTATTCTCATTTGATATTGGTCTCACCGGGCCTCCGTCTTCAAAGTTAAAGCAGTGACTTTTTATTAAATTCAATTCTTGTGCGCTTAGCGTTTGATAGTTATGGGATGCGGGTAACATACATCAGTATCAAACTATCAAACTAGAATTTGGTACCTACATCGCTCTGCAGTCGCGTCTCCCTTTCCAGCATACATAAGACGTCATTGTTTTCACAAAATTGAGCGTTTATCTCCGTATAGCGCAAAAACTGTCCATTTTGCTTAATTTTTCCGTATCTTTCACTAGGCCCTTATAATCTACACATTTACCAAGTTTCCGCCAAATCCACTGAAAGCCATTTTCTCATACATTTGGGGCGGGGAAAAATAGTTGCATTATTGTTAGACAGGGGTACATGAATTTCATTTGATAGTCGGCACATACTTGTTTAAATGCGACAGTCTCCTCCAATATAATAATTCTTTTGAGACGACAGTCAGGTACGAATTAACCTAGAAGGAATGTAGAAATTAAATTTTGGTATCTGAAGGATATTTTTAATGAAAATGAAGAAATAATACAAATAATGTCCAGTATACTAATTATAGATTGTAAGATATCAAATAAATAATACACATAATATCAAGGATGAGATGGTACCAATAGAAAATTTTCGATGTGTTTTTACCCTGGTTTTGGTGGTTCAGAAACAACTTATACTGTAGGTCCCTTCAGAAGAGCTTAATTAACGCTAATGATACGGGCCTCATGCTCGGTGTCTGGTCGATTTCGAGTAATGAACAGGGTTGTGGCACAATAGGTTTTATAGCTTATGCGCCAGGGGAAACCTTACTGGCTTTCTGACTGACGTTACAAACAAGAAAAAAATAATATCAACCATACAAATATGAGATTTTAAGAGATCAAAAAAATAATACAAATAATATCAAGTATAAAAATGAGAGATTTTAAGAGATATCTCGATTCAAATTATGGTGCACGGTTTTGGCGTAGCGTCGGTGTGGTGCACATGTATGGCCACCCGTTTCCCTTCTCTTCCCATAAGCTATCTGTGAGGGCTGACCGAGACAAGGTGCGTGTGCCGATTCCTGGACGCGTCGAATTGGACTATCAGAAACGTTGGAGCGAACAACATAAAAAACTGCTAAAAGTTTGGAAGCCAAAGTAATATAATTAATTAATTTATTATTTTATTAGTATTTTATTATTAGGATTCTTTAGAGTTATTGTCAGAACGTAAAGAATAATTTAGAATGTAGAAACGAAATTAGAGAAAACTTTAACGAATGAAAGAGGTAATTAGATAGTTATAAAACTGCGACAAAAATCCACATCAAACCGATTGTAGCTTATCAACCGGATTTAACTTAACTCTGTAGATGGATTATTTAGAGACAGCACTAATGTTTAATAATCTTTTAGATGTTATTGATACAAAAGTGCTTAGTCCCGAAAATTTAGATGAGTGTCTTACTCAAGGTGGCGACCATTGGGGTGGAGTGACCGTGCCCTTGGCACTTTGGCACCTAGGGCTACAAAGGTGTGTTAGACGAGGGGAGTTGGCAAGTAGCCCTCTAGAAAAAGCATCTTCCCCTGTGAAAAAGAAAGTATAGCGAAGAAGCCTTAGAATGAACTTTGTAATCTATAAGTGGGGAACAATCTGCAAGTAAAAATGGCGATGCGAATACCGGGGGGTCAAACCAAACAGAAAACCCGCGACGAGCAAGATTGTCGGGAGCTACAGGGAAGCAGTTGAGACCCTAATTTTTAAATCAATCGGACACAATAAGTAGCCAGACGGAAACTCCAAAGAGGTTACTTAAAAAACCAGACGCTCAAATCCATCTGAATGTCGGCCGATGGCTTGTCTTCCATTAATTTAGAAATGTCTTAGAGCTATCATTGCAGAAAAGATATATTCTTATTGCGACGAAAATCACATCCTTACAGGAGAAAAAAGGATGTTGTAAAAACTCGCAAAGCAGTAAAGATCTAGTCACTACAGACGCATAGCTCAAGTTCGTAAGCATCAAAGTAACTTGCACATGGCATACATTGACTACAAGCAAGCGTTTCCTTCGGTGCTGCATTAGTATTTGCCTTAAGTCTTCAAAATTTATAAAATCTACCCACGCATCATTGACTTTCTAAGTTGTGCGATGTGGCTTTGGGGTACAAGAATCAAGTATTTAGATCATGGACAACCAAGGATAACTAGATCATTACGCAGTACCATGTCTATATTTTAAGGAGATTCCTTCAGTGCAGTATTTCCCTGTTTAGCGTTGAACCTATGGAGTACAACACTAAACAGCATATCGCATGGGTTCAGAATATATGATAGTGAGTATATTCATCAAGTGACCCATCTTCTGTACATGGATGAGCTAAATCTGTACGCTAGTTCAGCCCGGAAACTGCAGGAAGTGATGGATGTCACAAAGCAGTTTTCCATTGATATGCATATAGAGTTCGACCTAGATAAGTGCAGAAAAGTGCATTTAACAAGTGGGAATTAGGGACCGAAGAGTTGGAGAACGAGTTCGAAAATGACATCGTGGCAATAGCTGCGGGCGAGGCATATAAATATCTGGATATTCTTTAATCTAAATGTTTTCAACAAACGATAGTTAAGATAAGCCTAATGACTGCATTTACTACAAGACTCAGATTGATTATGAAGAGTTCTCTCAACTCGGCAAGCAAAATTAGGGCAATCAACACCTATGTCATCCCTGACCTCATGTACTCTCTCGGTCTCATCAAATGGTCTAACACTGACCTTAAGAAGTTAGACAGAATCGTCTGCGTAGAAATTAAGAAGCACCGAATGTACCATATTAATTCAGCGATTGAAAGAGTAGTTCTATCACGACCTTGAATTTGTCCTCAAACGAGGCGTTGAATATCAGGACAGAAACCATAGAGGAATTAGAAATACGATGAAGACAGAAAGTTATCTATGACGAGGACCCCAAAACGTTAGATCAACTTGAAGTGGATAGTGAGGCAGCGAATATTTGGCTGAGAAGAGGTTTTCTGTATCCAGAAACGGAAGGATTTGTCATTGTGATAAATGACAAGGTTGTCAGCACCAGAAATTATCGCAAACGCGTGTTACATCAAGACTTGGTTAACCGGTGTCGATTATTTAAAGATATAAACGAATCAATGGTGATCATTATTTGTGAATGTCGCGTAATGGCTCAGATAATATACGCCCAGACATAAGGATGTAGGGGGCATTATGCACCAACAACTTGCCCTAACCATAGGACTCATGAGAGTGGATGTCTTTCTATAGATACATTCCAATGCCCGTTTTAAAAAACCAAGATTATATTTTATTTCGGGATTTTTCTATTCAAACGGATCATTACATCCGAGCCAATCTACCTGACATCGTGATGCGAGAAAAAAAGATTTAAGAGTCTACGTCATCGACATTGCTTGTCCATCTAACCGAAATTTGTAGTCAACCTGTACAATCAAGATCCATAAGTATAGCGAGCTAAGACATGAAATGAAGACCACATGGAGTAATGTTAAGGATTCATCTATTCATCCTATTGTGATTTCGGCTAAAGTTAATGTGAACGGAAGATGCAATGAACATCTTGAACATTTTGGAGTTAGGCAGGAGCTCAGAAGGCTGTTTCATTAAACACTTGTCGGATTGTAAGAAGCTTCCGCGACGTAACGAAAAACCTGTGGAATGGAAGATGGTAGCTTTATAAAAGCATTTAATGGTCGCGGCCATTACACCATGCTCGTAATTTTGGACCTACAAAATCATCGCAAAAGTTTTCAATTACCGTATTAAATTAACTCAAAACATCCTCATATGATCAGTCATTTGCCTTAGTCCGTGGCTGCGATAAAAATCCAGTGTAACTCGAGACAAAATTGAAAAAATAATAAATAATTGTAATAATAATAATAATAATAATAATAATAACTTTGACAAGAAACGGGATGGTCAGAGACATTATGATAAATTTTTGAGAAAAAGAATTTCACAAAAGAATACTATATGTAAATAGTTCAGAATTTAAAAGACCTCAAAAGAATAGAAGTAAATGTTACACACTATGCGGCAAGGATGCGGCTCTATCGGATAAAAATTTAACCTATAGAAAAAGTTTATGATATTTGCGAAAGATTTGATTACATAATTAGTGTATATAAAAATTCTGAAGGAGGGGTTATACCCGAACTTCGTTCTGAAGATTTGATTAGAAGGCCGACAGAATCCAGAACAATTAATTTAAAGGGGAAAATTCATTTTGCCATTGATGCAGAAAATAAAGAGGAAAATAAATAAAATTTAGCTTATGAAACATCTAAGTGGCAAATTAGGTTAGATAGATCATGTTTCCGATGCAATAATGTGTGTCGATTTAGAGATGTAGCAAAGAGTTTACAAATTGGGAGGGATTCAAGTGAAAAGGTTACTACAATAAGTTTGATAATAGTAGGTAATTTAAAAGAAAGTAATCAGATTACTTTTGTTGATAATTCAGCAGCTACTAATCATTTTATAAATAAAAGCTTAATTTTGAGTGATTTTTTAAGATTTTCAATAGAAGTAATAAAGATTAAATTAGTAAACGTGATTGCTGTTCGTGATAGCAGATGTGTAAGAAAGTTCCATATGGCTTAGACGTTCTGCAGGTGCTGGTTTAAGTATAAGTTTAGATAACAAAAAGCTAAAAGTTTTTGATCAAGAGTCAGGAGAGTCAGGATAGTTACAATAATAGTTAGGGAAATTACGGATTTAGGCTACAATTTAGATTATGACAATTAGAATTTGTAGAGCAAGATTAGTAAATTCCTCGAATAACGAACATCCCGAACAGCCCGGACTTATATGGCTGTATAAAAATAAAAAAATGATTCGAAAATTATTTGTCCAAAAATAAGTTAAAGTTTTAGTTTTTGAGTTATAAAATATTTAAGCTGGACTAATCAGGATAGCGGTATAATTATTTATGCGACCGTGAGCGGGAGTCCAATGTAGTGTAGGGACCGCTGTTCTTCCTTTCACTAACCCCACCACGGCACCCTTCCCAATAAAACTACGCTGGACTTCCGCTGACGTACGCATGTCTAATTAAACCGTGCTCCGGATTGTTCTAGCCTAAATATTTTATAACTCAAAAAGTAAAATTTCAACTGATTTTTGGAATAGGAATTATCGATATATTTAAAAAAAATTCTAAACGCTACATAAGTCCGAACACTTGAATCTGGTACACCCTGTATAATGTCAACTCCGGAAGAACAAGAAGACAATTCAAATTCAGAAGAAAATGTGTCCAGGGATTTGTGTAAAGCTAATATATAAAGTTTAGAAAAATTAAACAAAAAAACTTAAAAAATTTAAATTCGATTCATAATTGTTTTTATAGATGATTATTCGAGATTAGCTAAAGTATATTAAATGAAATCTGAGGATGAACCAGGCATATATTTAGAAATAGAAAAGGAATGTATAGAGGCTGAATTTTTACCACTATATACACCAGAGTTTAATAGTACGATATAAACATTTAATAGAACATTACAAGAAAAAAATTTAGAGCTTTGAGAGATTAAACCAAAAAGCAATTTATAAGGACAGTTTAGTAAAAAATGACCTTAATTGAATGAAATAATTTGAAAGGAAGGCAAACTTATATTTAGAAAAAGAAGAAATCAAAATTAATGGAAAACCAGGTTGCCTGCAAAAGCAAAATTAAAATCAGACGAACAAAGAACACGAAAAGTGAAAAAAACAAATATTACTGATGATAAAAGTAAATTCAGAAAAAGGAAAAGTTGTTGAACACCAAAAGTAGGGTGTGTATCTAAAAACTAAGGTGTTTTAGCCGCATGTAAACGATACAAGTTTTTCTTATTTTGCGGATACGAAATTAGATGTTAAAAGGGTACCAGAAGGTTTAGAGTGTAGGGAGAAAATAAGCAAAAATAAAGCTTGTAAATTAGAGAAGGCGATTTATGGATTGAAAATTCAAACAAAAATGTACAAACAATCTTCAGATGAAGTATTAAAATTAGATTTAGTGAATGACTCACATGAACCTAGTTAGTTCATATTGAGTAAAGAGGAAAATATGGCAGTCTTAGTATTTCGTGTGGATGGCATCTTAATAGCTAGCAATGACAAAACACGTTAAAAAAAATAAAAAAATTCGGAAAACACCAATGGTAGCAAGGCACGTAACGAATAGGGAAAATATAAAAGAGAAGAAGGAAAAAAAAAGACACTGAAAAAGTCATCAGTGTACCACTTAGAGAGCCAAGAGAATTTTATTTTATTGTTGAAGTCATGCGTAGAGAAAGAGATAGTCAAAGTTAGATGGATATTATTAAAAGAAAAAAATAGCTGACATTATGACAAAATCACGCCCTGTAGGGATGGGCACAAATGACTCCGAGGAAAATTGATAATTTTAGAACAAAATTGAAACAAACAAATTCGATATATTCAATTAATATTTGTTATTTATTTTGACAGATAAATAAAAAATGAACACCTAGAAATGAAGAATAATCGTGCATTTAAATTGGAACAGCGACAGTTTATAGATGAAGAAGAAAAATAATATAGATGGAGATGTAGAATTAGAGAAAATTTAGGAGTAGACGGAAAAATAGAAATGTCCACTTTTTATACCGACACCGTGTGTCTACAATTACTGAGGAACTCTGTATTTTTACTACAAAGCCAACCCAGAAATTCAACAGGTTATAGGCTCCAGTGCTTCCTGAAAGGTTCTAAAAGTATGCCCCACTGCGTAACGATTGATTAAATGTATGCATAGTTATTTTTGACATTGTATTCACTCTAACGTTATTGACGTAAGGTATATGCATCTCTTATAACTATGAAAAGAATTTTGGGATGTAAAATGTTCTTTTAATGTCTGAAAATAAAAAAATTTAATTTATGACGAAAAACATTATTTTCTCGACTGCTTCCACACTATTTATACAGAATTGCATTATCAAATTTCGAAATCGGAGAGATGTTCTCATCAGATTGACTATCATAAGGTATGAACGGTTAGAAATATATTTTGTAAAGAAATACAATAAGAATAGTAAATTAAGTTACCTTTTCCATTTAGAAGAATGGAAATAGTAGTTTGTATGAAATAGACATATTTTTTGGAACTAATTATATATAAATGTGGAGAAGAAAGTATCGAAAAACTTCAAATGTTTTAAATAAAGCGATCATAATTTTTCAGTTTTTAGTGCTCTTTTTTGAATAAATGGACCTATAACGTTTTTGAGTATTAGTTGAAAATCTGAAAATTAAAAATAAGCTACGGTAATAAAGTAAAATATTAAAGTATAAAGAGGACGGTGTACCATATGCACCTTTAGTCTTCGTCTTAAGCTTGAGAGCACACTTTACAATCAGAAATGTTGACCTGGCAGCGCGATGCCTTGCCACATGCGTACAAATGTGTACAATGGTTCATAGGCATAATAACTAGTAGTACTATATATTATATTATATGTAATTGAATAGTACTGATTTAACATTTGAAATGGTATAAATGTCGGCGTGGCATAAAGCCGAATGATAGCACTATAAAGAGGTACACGTGATAGGACTTAACATATTTACTTTGTTTAGAAACTTCTCCCCTTGTTTTTGAATGAAAACCATTTCAGCAAACGCACGCTTATTGGGTTCAACATGTTGGATTTCGATCTCCTTATATTTCATAGCAGTTGGAACTTAAATTATTTTTGTAATTATATTATTTTTAATGATATTTTTGATATTAATCGATCAGATTAGTTGGAATTTTATTTTTAAATTAATCTATTTAAGTTTATACGTGTAAAATTAAGTTCTATTTAAAAGTAAAAAAGGTTCACTAAAAAAAGGGAGAACAGTTAACATAGTTACTTTGTTTAGATAATTCTCGCCTTATTTTTTAATGAAAACTATTTCAGCAAATGCGCGGTTATTGGGTTCAACATGTAGAATTTCAATCTCCTTCCATTAAATAGCAGTTGGAATTTTTTAAATGAATCTATTTAAATTTTAGTTTAATTTTCAGTAGTATCATTCTATTGTTATATCACAACTCTAAAGTAGTTGTTTTAGCTTTGAAAGTTTCTGATCCGCGCATCGCATCGGTGTATGTAGGCGACAGTGCCACAGCAGTGACAGGAGCAGATGAAACTATTGTAAGTACCTGATCCTCACCGGCTGGGTCGATATCTCTACCGGAAATTAACAAGGAGCATTCGATGATTCGCAATTCATGCAAATTGATATGATTCCAAAGGTTCTACTTTACCGAAATAAAAGAAAACAATGGAAACTATTCCTCGTTTGACACATGTGTTGGCCATGTGTTGGGGTTTGAGGGTACCAAGGGGTTCTGCTGAATATGATTACAAAAAATTAATAGGCCGTCGCAGACAACTGTCCAGGGGTGGTCCCGAAGGAATTAACCCCCAAGCGGAGGTGTGAAAACCGTGCCGAAAGCTG
>JAAAKG020134254.1:0-13904 GCA_010014905.2 Druon quercuslanigerum | reverse complement strand
CGTTTGAAACAACTTAATTAGTTTCAATTCTCCTGACCCTAAATCCAACAACTTACATCAACAATTTCTACAAAATTATATATATTATATATTCATGATTATTTTCAGTTAAATCTGAACGGAATTTTATTTCATGAATCAATTTTTAATATTCGTCTGTTTATTGATTACTATTGAACTCGATCGCCGGGTAACATAGAGTTCTGATTGCTCCCGTTATCACGAATATTTTAAGAAAACTGTATTATCTAGTGAAAATCATTTCGATGACAGCGCTGATTTTGCGCATTTTACTCACGGCAAACTGTTAAGAGGGGATGGGTACTGCAACGGGTAGAGAGGCACAGTGGGGTAGGGTGGAATTATCGCTGATGGCGCCGTCTATATTTATGCCACCCTAACTAATCATTCTGTCCCCACTCCGCGCCACTTGCCGCATCTAGGTGTATAATATCTTTGACCAAAGTTGGGAACCTCACATGAAGACTTCGTAAGGATCTTTACTTGGAGTGATTGCTAGAGAGATTAATCAGCAACCTGGGTCGGAGCAGTGTTGCGGAACTACCGTGTTATTTAAATAAATAACACAAGAATTCTAGATCAATCTAAAAATTCTGTGACCCCTTTCTCACACTACTTCCTTCCCCACAGAGTGAGTCACGCGTACCCCGAAAGGGAAACGGCTTGATATTGTAATAACGTGTCTTGAAATCGTGAACTATCTAACCAAGACTTAGATACCTCAATTTGAGTTTTGTCTAATTTTGTTGTCAAGTCCCGATAGATGAAGAAAAATAACTGAATAAATATACATAAGGAAAGACAACTACGAGAAACAATACGCGAAAGGAAGCTAGATATCTTATGTATTCCTGGAACAAAGAAAAAGGAATGCATTTGCATGCGTTAAACTTTGGCTATGAGTTTTTTTTTTAAAAAAGGACCAAATTCCTAACCTTTCCCTTTTTAATAAGTATACCCAGGAAAAAAATCTATTTACTTGCTTTGAATTGGTTTCGAATTTGTTTGAATGGCGTATTTGTCACACTGGAATTCGAGATTGCCACAGATTGGTTTCTAACAAAATTTTACACTTGATTATTTTTTTGACAGACTTACAAGCCCCAAAAGCCTTTACATCCTCCTCAAATAAAATAGGAAAAGGAATCCAGAAGCGCCGAGTAAGATTTCTCTTAATCTCTCAATAGTTTGTAAATTTTTAAAATCATTTGAAATGTGGCAGCCTAACCTCAAAAATGTTGGTTATGGGTTATGGGGACTAGATTGTTTTTTCTAGCGGATTAACTATGTAGATTGCTTTTCCATGTTTTTATTTATATTTTTAGGTGAAAATTGTAGATTTTCTCACAGAAATTCCTTTAAAAAATAAAGGTTAAAAATGGTAAAAATAGTGAGAAATCACTTTTTATTTAGTTTAAATCTCTTTCAACGCTAGCAATTTTTTTCTTCAATATCTTTCTTCGACAGGTTCAAGCAATAAAAAAAACTTTTGATTTTAATTACGAAGCAAATTATCATAAAAAAGTAGCACCTTCTGTACTTTTTTCCAAAAAAATTCTAGACGAAGTTAAATGCAAGCATATGCATCGCAGTTTGGAGAGTCTGGATGCGACACTAGAATAATAGGTAAGGGAAGTCAGACAATATACTCAAATTATGGCCAGGAGTAGATAGTGAATCGCATGGTTCTCCAGAAGTAGATCTGATTATGAATGAGAGCATGAATGCCCCAGATGATGGCGAAAGGAGGCATTTACGATCATAGGAAAAGAACAATTTTATTATGAGATGAATGGATGGATGACAGATTGTTTATCCACAGTATGATAGCTTTTGTACAAGGGTTATGATAGGTTGTGAATGTGAAACGGAGAACTGCTTTTTAGTCTGAAAAAATAACTTATGTTAAGAATAGAGCAGGAACAGAACCAAAACGAAGAAACAGACGCGAGGCACGATAGAGAACTTGCAGAAACAAGAAAAACTAATAGAAATTGCAGACAAAGTAAATGAATACCTAGATAAAACAACTTGAGGGATGTAGAGCGTGCACTGCGGTTGTAGGAAGAATGACTGGGGATGCTATAGGGAATGATAAAATCCGCGTAGCCGTAAATGGATAGAAACAAGCGTATTTGAGAAAATTGATCATTACTGGCCTTAGCGATGGCGACAGAATTAGACTAAAGAATGACTACAGCGACAAAAGCAGAAAAGTAAAAATACTAGTTAAAGCTAGCAAGGATAAAATCAAAGCGAAAACATAGAAGAAAATGGAAAGCACTTTCGAAGGAAATGAGAAATTATTTTATTCTCAAGTGGGCAAGGAAAACAAGGAAGGAAGTTGTAGTACGTAATCTGTGGAATAGCAAGGGTGAAATAGTATGTTACTCGGATAAAGTAAAAAGCGGTCATAGGTACATTACATGAAATTATAGAAGACGATAGTCTGAAAATCTAGTTGAAAGAATTAACGTCTCTGAAGTAAGGAATATCACTAAGAACTTGAAGAATGGTAAGGCTTCTGGTATAGATGAAAGTCAAGTTAAAATGCTTGAATACGGAGAAGAATATATACCTCTCAGGTTGTGCGGGTTGATAAACTAATTTATCGAGATTGGAAAGTTCTAGATGACTGGAAAAAGGCGATCATCGATCCAACATAAAATGAACGGGAGTTAAAAGCTACTGAAATAATTACAGAGATATCAGTTTGTCCAGTATGGATTTATACCAGAAAAATCATGTGCGGATCAGATGTTTAGCTTGATAAAAATCATAGAATAAAGTTTGGGGGTGAACAAAAATTTGTCTGTGTATTTGTTGATCTAGAAAAAGCGTTTTATAAGCTAAATAGAAGCAAGCTTTGGTAAGTCAATAAAATAAGTAAGGCAATAAAAGAAATATATGCAGGTAGAAAAGCGAGAGTGAGAGTGAATGGGCAACTGAGTGACTGGATAGTTATTAAGGATGCGTTATATCCTCTTGGCTGTTGATTATATTAATGGAGAAGTGTCTCAGAATGGCCCTCCTAGACGAGGAACTTGCGGATCTCTGGACAATGAAGGTGCGTGTGTTAGCGTTTGCTAATGGATGAGTAAAACCATGAACAGAGAAATTAATGGGACGGAGCACAAACCTGCGGGTCCTAACAACGCCGGTAAATAAGGGAATAAGTAAGGGGCATGACGCACACTGCGCATGCTTTCGTTACGTTATTGGGGGGGGGGGGCTTTCAGCACGCCGAATGATACTACTAGAGTTTCATTCGGCTACTAGCCAATTCAGAGTCGTACCTGGCACCTCCGATATAGTGGGAATAACTTCACCTGCCCCGATACACCAAGTTACCTTTAAACTTTCAAATATCTGGAAAAATAGGCACTCTATGAAAAAATGTTATGTATCAAAATTTAATCACTCTGAGGAGTTCATACACTGATGTTAAAATCAGTTCCCTCACACCGCCCTATGAGGGTGGGGGTGGGGGCAAGTTTGAAAAAAATGTAAAAAAAAATTCGAAACGAGAAAAATGTTTGAGACAAATCATACGCATTTTTCTCCAAAGAATCCAAATACGCAATAAAAAATTAAGATTTCGAACTTGACTCCACTCCAGGGGCGTCGTAACATTTGTTCGTAGAGTGCCTATTTTTCGATATATTTGAAAGTTTCAAGTTAGAAAAATTACCGTGTATATATTCTGTTAAAGATACAAAACGGACCGACAAGATGTGGTTGAAAGTTTGCTAAATCTTTTGTAATGAACGAAACAGTATCGTGGAATAAATGTAAATATAAAAAGAAATTCCTTTGGTACTAGAATTTCTTTAGTTTCTGGCAATGGTTTCGAGAAAACGTCGGCAATCATATATATGACAGTTTTATTGGTCGCCTATTCAACACATCAGGAGTGAAATTATGTTTGATGTCAATATGTTTAGACCTCGAGTGGAAAACTTGGTTTGCTGCCAACTTTCCAGCACTTTGATTATCATTAAAGACCTCTGCGTTGGCAAGCTGTGTGAATCATAATTCTTTCAGAAGTCCGATGAGATGAATAATCTTTTTGGCTGCGTCGGTGAGACCCATATATTCGGCCTCAGTCGAACAAAGAGCAACTCCTTGTTTTTTTGGGATTCCCAGGAGATCGCAGCTCCAGAAAAAATGAAAACCAAACCGGTATAAAACCTTCTATCAATGATGCAATTCGCCAATATAATAGGTTCCCTGAATGTATACGATGTGTCGGTGTCCTCTTCCTCTCTAGTGTGTCCATTCTTATCGACGTAAATACAAGGGTCTGCATTTGTTAGGGTGAGTCCAATGTCGCGGAGAGTATTATCCAGTTCAGCGTATCATTGACGACCCACTTGGCGCAAACCATATATGGCTCTATAATTTACATAGTTTGGCTCCTCCTTGAAGATCCTTCAGCATGGTTTTCGCTTGCTCCAAGAGTGTGATGTCCTTTTCTTCTAGAACAATTCTCTTTAACATTACAGCCATCATTTCTGGTTTCTCCATGTATACTTCAGTATCGATTTTTTTCGGTGAGATAGGCAGTTGTGACATCAAGTTGAGATATGTGCAATTAAAACTTTTCAGCTAATCCTGTCAAAAGACTGAGGGAACTGAGTTTTGCAAAACACCCGTGCTTTTCTCCTTTTCAGATTTTCATTGGCCATATACCTGTTGGGACACTTGATTTCTGAATATATCGCATCTTTCCATTCAACGCCTTCTGGACCAATAACGGCTTGTGAAAATGGAATCTCCGATGCATTCATTGCTAACTCAGCATCATGTTATTCAACATTTTCACCTCACTTTGCTGATGCTCGTCTTCATTGCCGTTTACTTCGGCAGGAAGATTCTCGTGATCCTCGTTGCTTTGTGCTTTTTCGTTGATTTCGACTCTATGGTCGATTACTGATTGATATTGTTTCCTAGGCCTGCCTGGCCTTCCAGTCAAAATTTTCTTCGGTCGTTGAGGTGCGTGTCTCGCTGGTAGTTCTTCCTCTGGACTGTCGTCCACGACGGTCTCATCCCCAAGAGCAGGGTCCTATGCAACTTCCTGCACTAGTTCCTCGAGATTCTGGCAATTTGGACCAATCTTAGTTTCTCTGACCTTTGTTACAACTTCAAGATCTTTTTAGAACCTAAAAAGACCATTTATTGGTTCTTGCTTTCGAATTCTTCGGTTTGTCCTTATTCGGAGTTTTGTCCAGGATCTCCACCTTGCATCCAAACGTCCTAAGGTGTCTGACATCGGGGCATCTTCCAGTCCACTTCTCATAAGGAGTCCCATCACCTAAGCTCCTCGTAACGCACCTATTCCTTATGTGGTCTGCAGTGGCTATCACTTCAGCCCAGAATGATTGGGGAAGGCCTGGCTGGATCAGCATACATCGAGCTCACTCAACAGGGTTCTATTTTTACGCTTAGCAACGCCGTTTTGCTGAGGCGTATAAGCCATTATTAATTATCTTCGGATACCAGCACTTTTTAAGAATTTGGTCCATTGCTGTATTGAAAAATTCTATACCGTTGTCCGACGAAAATACTTTTATTTTATGATCAGTTTGTGTTTCAACAAGTTTCTTATATTCGATGAATTTGCATACTACCTCAGACTTGTGTGAAAGAAAGTAATCTTCACACGAAAAACTTTTGTCGTCTGTCAGTGTCAGAAAATAGCGCGCCCCACCCTTTAATTGCGTTCTTATAGAAGCGCAGAGATCACCGTGTACAATTCCAATTGTAGACAATCGTTCAATGCGTTTCATGATTTATACGCACGTAGATCCACAACGTCCTTGAAGTCCAAACCTGAAACATTTTTATTTTTCGGCATGGAAATCATATCCTTTGAATTTAAATGACACAAACGGTGGTGTAATAAAACTGCGCCTGATATTTTGCTGTTTAAAACTGCGCAAGCTGAATGCTCCATCACGCAAATAGGATAAATCGCCTTCACGATCGGCTATCATCTTTATATTTTCTTTAAGTTCACTAAAGACTGCACGATTGGTTTTCGTCCGAAGTCATTATTCTCACATCACCTTTTTCTTTTACCTCTGTGACTGTAATGTGGGCTAATTTTATTCCTCTGTGATGTTAGCCTTTTGTTTTTTCAAAATCTTTTTCTTAGAAAAATTGGAGCTTTATGGCCTTGTTTCTTGCAGAAACTATACTTGTAGTTTATTCGCGAACCCGAAGATTTTCCTCCAATCTGATGTCTGCTGATGGTTCCACCCGTCGATGCATTCATACTTGGATGATGAATTTTCGGAAATATACCGCCGGATTCAATCTTGTTCAGGTTTTGATTTCTTTCGTCGCACTCCTCTATAATTTTTACTTTAAAAGCCTCTACGTCAAGCAAATTGTCTCGGGACACAATTGCACTGCGAACATTCTCAAAACTGTTAGGCAAGGAATTGATAAGCATGATTGTGATCAAATCGCTGTTTATTTCGAGATTCATACCCTGAAGTTCGCCCACGGCAACAGAAAATGTTGTGAGATGCTCTTTAACATCTTCACCGTCTTTCATTTTTCGCTGTGTAAGTTGTTTGAGCAATGTTGCCTTACGTGTAGGACCTTTTGATAAGTAAATACTTTCAAGTTTATCCCATACCTCTTTAGATGTTTCGCAGACTCGAATCTGCTTAAGTTCTGAAGGGTGAATGGATAAAATGAGGTCAGACTTAGCTTTACGGTCCTGAGTGATCCATGCCTTTTATGCAGTTACAGATGCGATTTCGCCCTCAATGACTAAAGGCTTTTCTTTTTCACCGGTAGCGTACTCCCATGTGTCATTTTTAACCAGCAGTGCCTCAACTTGAATCCTCTAGGTATTGTAATTATTCTTTGAGAGTCGCGAGTCGCGTGGAAGTCACTATGTTCGTGTTTGACATGTAAACAAATTATCACTCTCGTGGCATTATCATAAGACGAAATCCTATACACGTTACTGTTCGTCTTTTTGAAAAATCAAACGTTTTACACTAAGCAACGACGTCACGAACAAACACAAGATACAAAACGGATCGACAAGACGTGATTGACAGTTTGTTAAATCTTTTCTAATGAACAAAACAGTATCGCGGAATAAAAGTAACTATAAAAAGAAAGGAACGATAGCAAGTTCGATTCGTGGCAATACATATACTATAAATAGGGCGCGAATTGTGTTCTCCAAAAAAAACAGTAAAAACAGTACGTGTGCAGTTTCAGGGTGGCCACCACCCGGGAGAAGCAGGAGAAAGCTGAGAGAAACTTGCACTGGAATGAACCTGCAAGAAACATATTACATGGGGAGATTTCCCATATTTCATAATTCCCACATTTTATAATTTTCGAATTTTTCCAGTTAGAAAGTATATAATTTATAAAGTTTTTAGAATAATTAAACTCTAAAGGTTCATAATATTTTAAATTCTGAAATTTTAAGCTGTGAAAATGACAGCGATTTTTTTACAGACATCACGTTTTTTAGTCAAAAAATCTATCCAGTAGTTTTGAATGCCACTTGAAACTACGTGATATGATACTAATTAATATTGTATTCATCGTCTTCAAAATTTCTATAATTTAAATTCAAAATTATAGTTTTGCATGCGCGATTCTAAAACAGTTTATTCTTTGAGGCTTCAAGGCTAAAGTTTTTTCTTAAATTAATTTTTGGATTCATTTTTGGACGTTTCGAATTTTGAATTTCAGAATATTGTAGTTTCAAATGCAAACAATTATACAAAATATCAGGACCATTCAGCTATTAAATATTTCAAAATTTCATAATAAAAGCCTTAATAGTCAGTTTTGAATTTAATCATTTCAGATGTCAACATAAAGCAATTTCGAATTGAAGGGCTTAAAATTTTACAATTTCAAAAGAAGAAAAAAAGGAATCATATTACAGCAATCTTGTTTTTTATTTTTTATTTATTTTGCAACTTATTGATTAAAATTGTCCAACCGGAATTTACATGTTGGACGCTGAATTAACATTTTTTCCCCCGTCATAGATTTTAATTTTGCAATTAAATTTGAATTAGTTGAATTTTGGAAAGCAAAATTAGCAATTTAAGAATGATTAATTTTTGAGCGTTTTAAATTTACCTCGAATAATTGAAATTTTAAAAGGGATTGCGTACAAAAAAGTTTTAATCTAACAATTTTTGGTGACTAATTTTTTTTTCAGTTTCAAATAAAGTTCGAATTCTTTTAAGTTTTAAAATTCCAGATTAGTAGTTTGTTTTAATATCAAATAAACTGAGTCAGAGAACAGAAGCAAAACTAAACCCAACAAACTTATAGGTACCTAAATACCAATAAAAGCGCCAAAGTTTGAAATTTTTATCATGATTGAAAATAATTCAATTTAACACATTTGATCAATTTCGCACATAGAGCTTATAGCAGATATGTTCAAGGAAACTTCTTCCGCCAGATGGTCTTGATACCGTCTGGTCCCGGAGCGAAATAGTTCTTCATACCTCTGAATATTTGTTTCACCTCCTCGGTAGTGATGGATGGGCATTCTTCCTCACTTTTTGTTATGAGGGCATCACACAACTGCTTGAAGCTATTTATGTTCTCTGAGTCTTCGTCCAGTCTATGTTGCACTTTGTAGATTTCTCTCCAAAAGATTTCGACCTCCTCTGGTTTGGGCGGGTGGTTTACAGCAACTGGAGGGTCTTGGAAGAGTCGAGATGGGTCAGAGGGAAACTGTTGGTTTTGTCTGACCCACCTCTCTCTCTCTCTGCTCTAGACTTCTCTTAGCGTCAGAGTATCCGTATTCTCTCAACAATATGCTGCCTAATGGTGAGCAGCTTTGACTTGTTAAGTGTCTGCGAACTTTCGAACTTTGGCGGTCAAATTCCTGCCAGTTGTTATAAAGTCAATCACACAGTGAATGCAGGACGCATGCTTTCCTGCCCAGCCTATCTTTATGGCGAGTTGATGCATTCGTGTTTTGGTCTTGTGATCAACCGTTGGATTTTTTTGCGGTTCGCATCGGCTTAGGAGACACCTGGATGTTGATGTTTCTCCGGGTCATTAAGCATCCCTAGTTCTCTATCGGATGCCTGCCGTGGTTCAGGGGTTACACTCACATCGTAGCATTCCAGCAAATCATGATCTTGTTGCTCCATCCACCTAAAAGCCCCAAGATTCCACCGATCCATCACATTGACTCCATCTTCATTGGCTTCCCCAGCTCTAGAGTGGTCGGCATTGTTTGCCGACCCATTATTGGGAGCCATTATTTTGACTCCAAGGTCATTTTTGAAGGTCATTTCAAGGTCAACACATTTTTTTAAAATGGGAACCCCTATTTTTTATTCCGGAAATAGAAAGAGCAGAAAATGCGTACATTCAAATATATATTTTGGCCTTAGGTCAAAGTGTCCTCTACGGGTCATTTGCAGGTCATTTCAGTGTAACAACTTTTGTTAGAACTATTTACATTCTAAAAATAAATAATTCAATTTTTTGAGATCAAAAAACTTATTCATTGGCTTCGATTTTATCTCCATTGTCTTAGGTAGATTTTTTAAATTAAATATATAAAATATCAATATATTTATGCACGTATAAAATTATATAAGTAACTAAACAATCAAATAAAATTCGTATTAAATGAAAATAATCATGTTTAAAACCTTATCCTAAAAATATTCTGTAAATAGCCAATGCAACTCTGAAAGTTAAATTTCTGTAAGTTTCGTTTAGATCACATTAATCATAAAGTTATCGGGAGGGTATAGTTGCGAGATCTGAACATAACAAGAAAAGGATGAAGGTAAAGTTAAAGAGGTGGGGATGCAGTACCTGCATCCCCTTTGTTTCCTGTGGAAACAAAGTAGCATGAGAGTTGACCGTGGTGGAGTGGCGGCGTCACCTATGCATTTGGATGAGGCTTGAAATAATGCATGTGAAAATGTTAAAAATTGTTTCTTTTACGCGATATAAATAATTTTATCGCACTCTTATGTACAAGAAAATGATTTGTATGGGTTTTAAAATCTTTAAAGTAATAAGTGCTCGAAAATATGATGAAATTAACTGATTTTAGATGTAAACATTATATTCGACCATGTTTATTTCCCGAAAACGAAAATCTAAGTATTATTCAAGCAACAAATCGCAGAGGGGAAAGGTAGTACAGTAATAATAAAAATAGTATTGAATTAAGTTGTTTAATCAGAATAAAAATAATTATTTATCTGTAATTATTAACCTTAACACGTACCTGATTTTATATATAAGCGATCGATTTTCAATAAAAAGAAGTACGAGGTAATTGTGTGGATTTTAATACAATTAAAAAATGGTTAAATAAATATGAAATTACAATTTTTAAATGAATTTATTCATGGCAGATATTTCTAGAGTGTTTACAAAATATTGACCTACTGACCCTCATTCGATTCTCAGGTATCAAAGAGAGAATGAGTGCCGAAACGTTGGTAATGTAATTTTATTTTCTATTTTCAATGTCCTTTTCTTGTGGTTTGACAATATTATTAATAAAAAAGACTAAAGAAAGAAAAAGAGAAGGAAGGGGATGTGGTTGGCTGCCTTCTTATTTTTCTTTCCTCTTTTTTATTTTTGTCTGAAATTTTTGTTTTTGATAGAGATTTTTTTCAGATTGCAATTGGAACGTTTAGTAGGATTTTTGATTTAGATTTTAATCTAATTTAAATGTCTTAAATTTTAATTAAACAAATGATTAAAATGTCTTGTTTTCTGTACATATAACCTGAAATTTTCTTTTTAAATTATAAAGATATATAAATATTATTTATGTCTTTATATTTTTAACAAATTCTTTTTTCCTTCTCAGTCAATACTGCTAAGATGTTGTGCTATTCGGAATATGGCTTTTTTAAATGGGAATTTAAAAAACCAACTGAAGTATTTTTTCGCAATATTTAAAATTTTAAATAAAACAAAACTACCAAATATTTGTAATATATATAATTTTTTAAACATAAAATAAGTCTTCTGCAGTGTTTCCGAGTGGATTATTAAATTTCAAATTAATAAAAAAATTGAAGTCGACGTAAAAATATTTTAAAAAATGTAAAATATTTGTTTCCACTTCTTTTTGCAGCGTATTCACATTTTTAGTTTTATTTATATTTTGTCAGAATCCTTAAACAAACGTTTACTGAATTCGATAACGCGAAAATAACACAATGTAATTTTGCTAAATTTGCATAATCTTACAAACAAATAATATTCTTGTGCTTATATGATAACTAACACAGAAATAAAATTTATTATTTAAATTTTTGTTATAGATTTTTAAATTGATTCTTTTCGAGTTCTATCTTAATATATGAGTGTTACTAAGTGGAAGCATAACTTCAGGGAAAGACTTTTAAACATACTTAAACGCCGTTAGAACTGATAGAGTTATCTCTTTTCATAATGTTTAGATTTCTCAACTTAAGACAAATAATTACTATAAGCATTCTAGGAAACTAATACGTACTGTAAAATAAATATTTAATCAAGAAAAGTGTATCTTCTTATGACCGTTATGAAAAACTATTAGAGGAAGTTCATTATAGGCCAATAATGATTTTTTTCGCGATTATGCAAATAATTACAGGAAAATAAACCTGGTGAACATTTCAGAAAGAAATTTCTAACAGGGAATAATAGAAAAGCATAATATTCATGTGTTTACATATTTATTGCAGAAAGTTGAAGAAAATACTCATTATTTATTTTGAACTGCCTTCGCAAAAGTACATAATAATTAACATATTTAAAAGAAGCTTCGGTTAACATTGTAAGTACAATGAAACTTAAAATATATGGATATCTTATTCTTTTTGACAATAATCATTTCAATATTTTAATATTATAGATTTCTATCATTATTTTTCTATAATTGTTTCTTAATAAATTATATTTTTAATTATTGAGTTAATTATTAAAAACCTTAAAAAAGGTTGGATTGTTATTAAAAATATATAATTCATTCGTTCCAAATTATTTAATTAATTATAATATCAATAGTTATAAGAAAAAACTATCATGTTTATGGTCGCGAACAAATCATAAGAAAAAATCATTTCAGGCCTATAATAGTTTTGCTATAATGCCTTTAATAAAGTTAAATATCAATCATCAGAGGTAAAAAATTCTATTATGTTTATAAAGGCGAACGCATTATGAGAAATGTATCATATACCTATAATAATTATCTTATAATAGTTTATCGTACGAGGACAAGTAAATGGAACTCATTACATTAAAAAATAATTCTTTTTAATTAAAATTAATATTTGACTGATTTTTATTATGCAAAATAGTTTCAGCGCAAATTATTATATTAATTAATAATTTGCTTGTAATACCTTGTAATATATTAAAATGATTTTACTTAAACATGAAATAAAGTGAGAATCTAGTATGTTATTGATAAATTTTAATTTGTAGCATTAACAAGCTCTATGAACAATAAGTTTATACCTAGAAAAATGTTTACATAAAGACTGGACCGAAGATCTTGTATTTTTAAACAATAAAAGAGAGACAAAGAATTGATGGGTATGGACTACACGTGTAAAAAATGTTCACATATAATTATAAATTAATTTTAAATCAAGAAATGAACTATATGCATGTACATTTTTGAAACTTTATTTTGTATCAATACTTGCGGCTGTCAGGCGCTGTGAAGATTTTTTGTAAAATTATAACTTCTGCATGAAAAAGTATTGTCCCATAAAAATCACCACCGTTTGAGCACTTTTTTATCGTTTGGTGCTCCAAACAACTGATTTTGTCTACTTTATCTTACGCGCACTTTCACAGATACCCAGATTTGCAGCCAATCCTACTGATAGAAAATCTCAGAATATTTTCTGGCGAAAAAGCCTGGCCCGTTTCAGGCTATCTGCAGGCTCAATTTTAATTATTCCGTGTCTAGTGATAGTCTTGAGTGATTTGGGACCTTTTAAGAGTGATGCGACGGTCATATATTGGTCATATTGTATTCTTTACGAACTGAGCGTCCTGGGTGGAAGCAATGTTACGTAACGAACGTGTTATTTAAATAACAACACGGGAATTCTAGATTGATTTAAAATTGTATCCCCCTTTATATACCGCCTTGTAAAATTCCCTTCATCACTTTTTTCATATGAACAACCTAATCCACGGCTAGAACCGAGTGAATTACACTTATCCCGGAAGGAATATGGCTTAAACGTGTGCTAATAAAAATACTGACAGATAAAATGCTGTCCGGCCATTAAAAATCTTGTTCGACCACAGGTGTTTTCATAACTTTTTCCAGTAAACCTTTTTTCTTTTCTAAAAAGGAATTTTACTTTAAAATAGATAGCAGAAATAAGTTTATTAATTAGTAGAAACTCTAAAAATGTGAATCTTTGTTAGAAAAAAGTTAAAAATAAGTTCCTACAGCGATTTAAATATAGAATATATAGAAATATAAACATATTGAAATTCACAAAATTGAACGAGGCGCACAAATAGGCGGATAGTCTAGGAGCCAGAGGGGGGGCCTGTGGCCGATGGGGGTAACGGGCTCCATCCAAGTGTTTTTTATGTATTTTGACCTCCTGATCACGAATTTCGAGGGTGGATTGTCCAAAAGTTAATAGGTAATTCGTTATTAACAATTTAATTGTTTAAATGGCCACAGTTAGCCATCTCACGGAGAATGCGTCGGTTTTCTTAGATCTAAAAAATGTTGATTAGAACTCGAGTTATAACAATTTTCGTTAATGTGTCTTCCCGGCTGCTCGCCCACCGCGTTCGGGCTTCCGCCGCTTACGATCTTCCATTATTCAGTTCGCTGTATCTCAAGTTCTATTTAAGTTTTTTTC
>JAAAKG020134253.1:0-13904 GCA_010014905.2 Druon quercuslanigerum | reverse complement strand
ACTAAACAAATGATTCTGTTCCAATCTATAGGTTTTGCTTATGAATAATTTATGATTTCTTTTAATTGAGTTGTGAACGTTACCTCAATTTTTCATAAAAGAAGTCTTTTTACTTAATTTCTGTAGTAATTAAATATTACAAATTGTAATTAAATAAATAATTATATTTTTAATGATTAACAATTTTGTTAGAAATGTATTTTGTTTGAATTGTTAATATTCAATATTTTTGATAATATAATAATCTAAATACATTGGTTCTGAAAAGACCAAAAAAAGTATTCTAACGCTTAGTCTACCCTTTACCTATCCTTTACCTATCTATCTCTTTGTCAATCTGAATTCCCGCCTGTCTTCTTTAAACCCCTTTCCTCTATTTCATGGTATACTGCATCTATCAAATTCTATCTTTTTCTATCTTTTTCTATCTTTTTCTATCTATTCTTCTTTCTAAATTCACATCTATCTTTTTCAATCCCCTCTTTTTCATCTCATTCTATCATTTATCTATCCACGTCAATATTTATCTATCTCTTTGCTAATCTGAATTCCCCTCTATCTTGTTTAAACCCCTTTTCTCCATTTCATCCTATCCTACATCTATCAAGTTCTATCTTTTTCTATCTTTTCTTCATTCTAAATTTACTTCTATCTTTTTTGATCTTCTCTTCTCTATTTCACGTTATACTACATATATGTATTAACGTCTCTCTTTTTTTATATTTTTGTCAATCTGAATTTAGGTCGCGTTGTATTTTTAGTACGTGGTTAACGTCAAATTAAATTTTGTAATGAGTTCCCTAACTTTTCGATGAATTTTCCAATTTTGAGGAATAGAAAATGACAAGAGTTTTCAATCACGGATAATATAAACAGAGATAGACAACGATTCAAATTTATGTTAAAGAGATAGGATGAAGTAAATAAAAATATAAGGGCCCTCAATCACGAAAGATATAGAAATAGATTGAAATGCGTAATAAATAGATAGCCGGTAAGAAGTTTTGCATTACAAGGTATATAAATTTCGAATCCATAAAAATGCCTTTCCTTTCCTTAGTTTTTTAGTTTAGTATTCACTTTGATAGACAAACGATAGAAAAAGATAAATAAGAAGAAATTAAAAATGATAGACCTGAATTTAGGTTGGCTAGAAAAAATAAAAAGGATAGACCTTTGATAGACGTGGATACAATGAGATAGAGAAGAGGGAATTAAAACAGATAAACGGGAATTTATATTGACAAAGAGATAGAAAATGATTGACCTAGATAGATAAAGTTAAGGGTAAGATAAATATGAGAGGGTTGAAAATGATATACGTAAATTTAGATTGACAAAAATAGATAGAAAAGGATAGACGTTGATAGATGTAGGATACGATGGAGATTGAAGAAAATAGAAGGAAGTTTAGGTTAATTGACTGATAAAAAAATATTGACGTGGATAGATAAAAAATATGACTTGGAATTGACGAAATGCTGGAAAAAATTGTCGTAGATAGACCTATATTAAAACTGAGAAAAAGAGATAGAAAAAGATTAATGTTTATAGATGTAGGATACGATGGAGATTGGAAAAGATAAACAGATATTTAGGTTAGCTAACGTGAGCAAATTAACGTGGATAGACAAAAGACAGGATGAGGTAAATAAGAGGGAATTAAAACTGATAGGCGTGAATTTAGATTGAAAAAGAGAGATAGAAAAAGATAGACCTTCAATAGACGTAGGGTACGATGAGATAGGGAAGAGGAGATTGAAAAAGATCAATCGAAATTTAGATTCACAAAGTAATAGATAAAGATTGACGTCGATAGATTTAGGATACGATGAGATTGATTATAGGAGATTAAAAAAAAATTGATTTGAATTTAGATTGACAAAGAAATACAAAATAATTGAAGTATGGATAGCGTGAGACTAAAAGGATGTGATTGAAATAGATAGACGTCAATTTATACGGAAATTTAGGTTAACCGACAGATCCAAAATATTTAGGTGGAAAGATAAAGGATAGGAAAGGATAGAGAAGAGGGGATCGAAAAAGATAGTCGTGAATTGAAATTGAAGAATAGACAGAAGATGTATGTTAATAGATTCAGGACACAATCAGCTAAAAAACAGGACATTAAAAAAATAGATTTGAATTTAGATTGACAAAGAGATAGAAAGAGATTGACGTGGATAGAAAAAGGATAGGATGAGATAAAGAGGATGGGATTGGAGACGAAACACGTTAATTTATATTAGGCAATAGATAGAAAAAGATAGATGGAAAATTAAATTAACCGACAGATAAAATAATAATTACTTGGATAGATAAATGATAGGATGAGACACAGTAGATGGGATTGAAAGAGATAGACAATAATTGAGATCGAAAAATAGATAATAGAAGATGAACGCTGATAGATTTAGGGTACGATGAGATAGAGAAGTGGAGATTGAAGAAGGTAAACGGAACTTTAGATTAATCGAGAAATAGAAAAATACTGACATGGCTGGGTAAAGGATAGAATGAGATAGAGAAGGGGGGATGGAAAAAGATAGGCGTGAATTTAGACTGAACATAGAAAAAGATAGGTGCAGATAAATGTATGGTACGATGAAATAGACAAGATATTATTGAAAAAGATTATGTAAAGTTGGCTTGATAAGGAATTAGAAAAATATTGACATGGATAGACACAGGATAGGAAGAGATAAAGAAAATTTTATTGAAGACAGAAAAAAAGGGAAAAATATATTTGATAGATTTGGGACACGATGAAATGGAGAAGAGGAGATTGGAGAAGATATACAGAAATTTAGATTAATCGAGAAATAGAAAAATATTGGCATGGTTAGATAAAGGATAGAATGAAATAGAGAAAATTCTATAGAAAAATATACACGTTAATTTAGATTGAAAAATAGATAGAACAAGATAGACTTTGGTAGATTTAGGTTACGATGAGATAAAGAAGAGGCGATTTAAAAAGATAGACGTGAATTTAGATTGACGAAAATATCGAACGGGATAAATTTTCTCTTCCAGTATTTTTACTTTCAGCAGGGCACCGCCTAAATGCGACGTTGTTGCCTCTTCAGATTAAAAACAAAGCTTCGTGTTTTGTTCTCACTTTTTAGAATACACTCAACTTCCAGTTATGTCAAAGTCTTTGAAATGAAAACAGTTCAGTTACGTCAAATTCCCCTTAACTCCACCAATGTCTATTGGGGCGGAGAAGATGAGCGAATGCGCTTTATACGTGTGCCGCGCGTCTGTGCTGCGAAGTGTCACGTGTTGCTAAGTGGAGGGGATGTAAAATGTGAAATAACTGGGCGGTGCGTTTTGATATATCTGATCGTTGATATAGCTGAGCTTTGACTTAACTGGAAGTTGAGTGTATTATTTTTTTATCATTCTTGAAATAAATAATCTGTTGTTAATTTGAATTGAAAATGCTAACCAGAAGTGTCACTAATGGTTTTGCTCCTCGATCGGAACGTTTGTTGTTGACTTGTACTTGCATTTTCCGCCCCCTCTTTATCCTCTACACTTTCCCGATCTACAGCCTTCGATTGGCTGTATTTTCTCTTCGCATTGTGAGAATTAGCTAGGAGTTGCTGCTTCAAAGCCTTTTTTGATAACGTCCCAGTCATTATTATGGTTCCATTTTGACCCTGCATTTGGTTTCCACTTTTTTCAAATTTTTCCACGTGTCCACTCGACATCCGGGGTGAAATAGTCATTGGCGGTTGAGACAAATGTGGCTTCGTTGAAGGTATACTCATATTTCTGACCGACTCTCTTATTATCTGCCGAATCGTCTTTAGGAAAGCATTTCTAAATTCCGTCGTGCTGGAAAAATCATAACAAGGATTCAAAATTAAGCCAGAATTTAGATTATAAAAACCTTTGCGTAACTGTTATATAATACTAGCGTAACATTTATGCGGTTGTGTAGTCCTAGAAGAAAAAGTGGGCTGGTGCTACTATCCATAAACTACGTTATGATTTTGGGGAAGGGGGGCTAAAAACTAAGGATGCTGACAAGCAGGGGGGTATAAGTGGAAATGACGTTTCAAAAGCAGATAAAATTTAGAACTTAAATCCAATAAAAAAAATTTAACTATATTTTTGGATGAAAATTCATTTTCTTTATTGAAAAGGCTGCTATTATATTTTTGGTCAGGAATTGAAGGTTTGGATGCAATAAGGGAATGAACACCTGAAAATGCAAACAATTTATTGTTAAAGCGTCTCGTGATATCCAAATTCTAAAGTTTGTAATTTTAAATTCATGAAAATGTGATTTTGCAAAGAATAGCCGGTCTTAATTTGCAATTAATTATTAATAAAAATAGTCAGTTCAATTTTTCTCCTTCAATTTTGAGGCATTTTGAGTTATGTGTAAAAAAAAAATTGAATTGGGGGAAGATCAATTTTTTTTTTTTTAATTTTATTATTAAAATAATCATGAAAAAAACTTGGTTAAAAATGCAATTATTTGGTTGAAAATTTCATTATTTTGTTAAAAATGCAACTATATTGTTAGAAATAAATTTTTGTCAAAAATTCAACTACTTTGTTAAAAATGCGTTTTTGTTAGTTGAAGGTTCATCTCTTTTGTTAAAATTTATGTATTTTATTAAAAATTCGACTTTTTCGGCAGAAATTTAATCTTCTTAATTGCTTCGTTAAAATATCAACTGTTACATTCTTCGTTGAGAATTATTCTTTTATTGCTGAAAAGTGGATTATTTGACTTAAAGTTCATCTATTTTGTAACGAAATTAAGTTTTTTTATTGGGGATCCATAATTATAGTTGAAAATTCTACTATTTGCTTTTAAATAAACTTTTTTATTAAAAATTCTACTGTTTTCTGGAAAAATAATGTTTTTGTCTTCAAAAGTCAACAATTTTGTCAAAATAATTAAACTATTTGATTGAAAATTAAGCTTTTTAGTTGAAAAATCATATTTTTAGGTTGAACATTAAAATTGTTTGTAGATAATTTATCTTTTTGGCATTAAAATTAAATAATTTTCTTTTATCCAAATTCGTATTTTTTGTTAGAAAATTTATCTTGTTGGTCGAAAGTTCATCTTTTTGTTTGAAATATTAAAAATTTGGTTGAGAAATCGTTTTGTTCAGTTATTTTTTATATTTTTTATCTAATAAAATTTAACTATTCAATTTTGGTTAAAACTTTGTCGTCGATATTGCATATGCTATGACAAACTTTTAACTATATATAAATACATATATGTTATAATATTATAATAATATAATAATATAATAAAATAATAAAATGAATCGTTGCACGCTGGGAATTCGACTTTTGGTAGAAAAGTAATCCTTTTTGCTTGCAAATTTATCGTTTTTTCTTTTAGTTAAAAAAGTAATTTTCTTATTAAAAATTCAACTTTCTTCAAAAAATGTGTCTTTTTGTCTTGAAAATTTTATTATTTGATGAAATCTTTCAACAGTTTTTAAAAAACTGTTTTTAAAAATTTGTTTGTTCATGCAACGTACTGTTTGGAATAAAATTATTTTGTTTGCTATTTAAAATTCGTCTATTTTGTTGTTGAAAATTCATCTCATTGGGTAGATAGTCTTTTTTGTTTGTAAATTCCAATATTTTTTTTAAAATGCAATATGTTTGGACTTTAAATCTTAGGACTTTAAAGTGTTTCATGTTATTTACATTAATTTTATTTAATAGAATTTATAAACATAAAATCCAAATCCAAAATTAGTAACATATAGTTTATGGATGACCCATAACAGGAAAAATTTTCCGTGTAATAAGAAAGTGATTTGGCGCCGCCAGGCCTTCAAAAAAAGTAAAGTGGCGGAGCCACACCCTGACAGACCTCGACTAGACCACCGCATGTATGTAAAATTTATATAAAATTGATGCAAAAATTATTTAAATTTACTACAAAAAGTTTTACCTGTTAGAAAGAACGTATACTTTTTCTGAGCGCCTTTGCAATTGACTTCTGAGGTGGATCAATTCCCAGAGGAAGTGCGATTCCATATCCTTTGCCGAACTCGCCCTCACCTGAACTTCCGTAACAGGAATTAAAACCTGATATCGAATGATCTCGACTTCACTCGCATTCGCTTTGGTCGAAACACCCTAGAAAAGGAAATTTTAATTCTAGAAATGTATTTCAAAGAGAGGAAATTTAAATTGTAAACTATTCTTTAATAATGAAGGCAAAAATATTCTGTTTTTAACGCTTTGAACAAATTTTGTCACAATGGCACATGGTCGCTGACTGAAAATATGCTACCAGATTTTTAAAATTCAATATAGCGGATCTAATATAGCTGCCAAAAATTAAAAAAAATTGTTCAAATTTTTTGAAAATATGAATTGGGAGGTTATGGGTCTTATATGTCGTTGCCTGGATTCCACCACGAGGAGGTGAACGCAATAAACAAAGCCTCTTTTTTTTTAATTTTTTCAAATTAAAATTTTTTTATAAGAAAACCTTTTATAATCAATAATACAAATACTTAGTATACGATTCTAATTTATTGATTCAGATTTTAAAAATTCAAGTTGGCAGATCCAATATGGCTTCCGAAAATTTCGAAAGTTGCTCAATTTTCATCAAAAATTTTATCGAGGGGGTTTTTGGATTGCTGATTACCAATATGTTATTAGCTTTTTTAAATTCAAGATGGTGCATCCAATATGGCTGCCAAAAATTTCAAAAAATTCTTTAATTTTCATGAAATTATGAATAGGGAGGTTATGGAATGCGTTTCTTATATATTGTGTGTCGTTGCCCGGCTTTCACAACGAGGAGGTAAACGCAATAAAGAAGTACTCTTCTTTTTTTTTAATTTTTTAAACTTTTCAAATTTTTTAAATTAATTTTTTGTATAATAAAACCTTTTAGAATCAATAATCCAAAAACTTAGTATTAGATTCTAACTTATTTATGATAAATTGAAAAGCAGGGTGTGCATGAATATACATCGCACATCTTACAGATTTTCTGCGTCCTTGAACCACATTTTTTAAAATTTGAACATTTTTGTTTTGATTCTATTGTTACAGTTTCATGTAATTTACTTATTTTATCCTTTTTATTGTTAGGCGTTAAAATAAATGTTTTAGCTGCTTAGAAATCTCTTTTTTTTTAAATTAAATATCTTCATGAAAATAAAACAATTTTACGAAATTTTGGCAGCTATATTGTATCCACCATCTTGAATTTTGAAAATTTGACAACAAATTCGTAATCAGCAATCCAAAAACCCCCTCCATAAATTTTTTTATGAAAATTGAAACATTTCCGAAATGTTTGGCAGCCATAATAGAACCGCCATCTTGAATTTTTAAAATCTGATGGCAGATTCGTAATCAGCGACCCAAAAAATCCACCTATACGAATTTACATAAAAATTGAAAAAAAATTTGAAATTTTTGGCAGCCATATTGGATCCGCCATCTTGAATTTTGAAAACGTGATAGCAGATTCACAATCAGCGACCCAAAAACCATCTTGCACTTATTTTTATTAAAATTGAACAAAAATTGTTATTGCAGGAAAAAGTACCGTGAAAATAAAAAAAAAATTGAATTTAAGCCGCCATATTGGATGCCGCCTTGTTTAATTTGAAAAAACCATCCACTACATTTTGAAGGCTAGAGTGCATGGATACTTTTAATGCATAAATAAAAAAATCCACGGACGATTTCGTTCCTAAAATTACAGATTAAAAATTGTTTTAATTCGACAATTCGTGTTTTTTGTTAAATAAACAAATATATCTTTTTAAATATGCATTTTTTGAAATCTTAACTGCAGAAATAAAAAGATCAGAAAATTTTACGTCGGAAATACGTTTTGTCGATTTTTTCTATAACCGATTTCATAATAGAGCCGTTGAAAAAAATCTTTAAAGTGTGCCCAGTCAGGACTCAATGGGTTAAATTCATTTAACTTTTCGGGTTGAATATTTAATTGTTTGGTTAGAGGTTCAACTATTTTGTTGAAAATTTGTTTCTTTTGCTTTAAACTTTAACTATTTGGTTGTAAATTCTACTGTTTGGTTAAAAAATATTTGCTGTCTATCAAAAATTCAACTATTTGATTCAAAATTCATCATTCCTGGTGAAAAAATAACCCTTTTGTTAAAACTTGCTTTTGTAGGGAGCAAATTAAAGTATTTGGGTAAGAAGTTAACTATAAATTTTAAAATTTAACTATAATTTTTAAAATTTAAATATTTCGTTAAAAGTTTAAGTATCTTGTGAACAGTCATCATTTTTCGTCGAGACTTCACATGTTTTGTTGCGCATTCGTCTGTTTGTAAAGAAAATTCACCTAGTTAGATTAAAACTTTTGTTTTTTTGTTGATAAACATTTGACTAATTTTGGATTAAAAATTTATCTTTAATGGTAGAAAAGTCTTTTTTATTTAAATAAATAAATTTGACATAGAAATTTTAGTCTGAAAACTTTTTTATTGCATTTATAAAAGATTCTATGGTACAAATGTTACAACATGAAAATGTTGGTTCTTTATAATTTGTGGCAAGGAAAATTGCAGAGAATATCAGGGAAACTTTTTTTACAGAATTAAAAATATGTGGCTTATCAAAACGATTCTTTTTGTTAACATTTTTATTTGATTATGCATATTCAAGGAGACCTGCGAAGAAAATTATTATGAAGAAGCATTATAGTCATTTGTGGATGATTTTTTATAATTATATTATATTGATATTATTTAATATATTATTTTTACAAAAAAATAAATAAAAAGATTTCTTTCAAGAAATTGCGGTCGAAATATTTGAAACTCAATTAAAAGAACTCTTTTTTTTTATAAAAATAAGACAATTTATTGAAACGAAGCATTTTTCAGGGTAGCTAAAAATAGAAATTGGGGCAAAATAGGGAGTAAATATTAAAGTAATCACGAAAATAAAGTTTGTTCATTATTTTTGCAAAATCTGAATAAGCAGCACCAGACCGAGCTACAGAAATAAGTATAATATACATTAAAAATAATAGTGTTGAATATAATTTAGAAAAGTTCATATTCTTAACAAAATCGAGTGTACAGCAGGTGATATGTGATGAGAATGTGCTCGTTAAAGCCAAAAGAGTTTTAGCAAAAGAGAATTCACAGTCACCGAATTACAGTTGATGATGGTTGGACCATTAATTTTAAAGGGTTTTTGCACAAATATGGGGAAAATACTTGCACTTATTTTTATTAAAATTGAATTTAGGCCGCCATATTGGATGCCGCCATGTTTAATTTGAAAAAATCAACCACCACATTTGGAAGCCTAGAGTGCATGGACACTTTTAATGCACAAGTAAAAAAAATCTACGGACGATTTAAAATATATAGTATATAATATATTAAAAGCTTTTTTCATTCGACAATTTGTGTTTTTTGCTAAATAAACAAATGGCGCATTATGCCGCATTATACAAGATTATTACGTCTTAGAACTGGATTACAAGTGGATTATATCGAATTACAAGTGGATTGTGGAGGATCTTAAGTGGATTACTCTAGATTAGAATGGATTTTTCAAATTAGAACGGATTACTCGTTCGTACAAACGAGCGATCCAACGGGTATGTTTTCCTCTGGCGAACAAGAGTCGTCAAAGTTTTATATTCTCTTTTATTCAAGCTGCTCCACGTTTTAAGGAGAAATTAACTTCAGACAGCGGAACTTTCTTAGATAAGGACTTTTATGAACCATGAAATATTTTTTATGTTAGTTAGAGGAGGCAATACAAATTAATTCTGACAGTGACGCATCGATCTAAGATAGAAAATCACCACCAAGTAAAAGAAAAAAATACCGCAAATATATTTTCTCGTTTCAGCGTTTATTAGATTGATGGGGCAGCACTTAATCGATTTCAATAAAACATTGCTGATAAAGATAAAATGGAAAAACAGATCAGACTTCGCTACCAAAAATGCTCTCAAAACAGAGAAAATAGGATATTTCACGACAATATAGGGATATAAATCATCTTTTTATTAAATTAATTTGAGCGTACTATATTTTTTAAATTTTAACAAAAGAGATGAATTTTGAAACAAGATTATTTTTCCACCAAAAGTAGTAATTTTAAGTAAAATTTTCCAATTTTCAACTAAATGATAAATGTTTGAGTAAACGCATGAATCTTCAACTAAAATAGATGAATTGTAAACCAAAAAGATTAATTTTCAGCTAAAAACCATATATTTTTTGCCAAAGAGATAAGATTTCAACTAACATGATGGAATATTTTACTGGAGTTATTGGCATTGAATGGGCAGGGTCCCAAAATATATAAAGAATAATGATTTAATACACCCTTGAATAAAGTAGCCTTAAAAAATAATTTTCAATAAAAAAACGAAAAGTTTTAAACTGGGATAGTTAAATTTTTAAATAAAAAAAAATAGTTATCAAAAGAAAACACGATTTTTTAATCAAATAGATTAATTTTCAATCGAATACTTAAATTTTAAATAAAAAAGATCAATTTTCAATTAAATAGTTGAATATTCAAATAAAAAGATACGATTTCATTAAAAAATGGAAAACTAGTAAATTAATTTTACAACCAATACAAAAGAATGAATCCTTAAATATAATAGTTGAATTTTCAAAAAAAAAAAGATCAATTTAGAGTTAAGAAGATTAGTTTTCTACCACAAAAAAAAAAATATTTTTAATGAAATACATGAACTTTCAAATAAACCTACTAAGTTTACAACCAAAAACTATAAGTTGAATTTCCAGTAAAAAATAATTTTTATTTAAAGAGTAAGCATGTGAATAAGTGTAGACCTTTGGGGGAACAAAAACAAGAATATTTTGTTAATAAGGAAATAGATTAACGAAAAAAAGGATGGACTAAAAAGCTATCAATTAAATTTTGCAAATTTCGTATATACACTATACAATACTCGTCTACACGTAATGAAAAAAATTGAAATTGTTACTTTAATATTCTTATTTTTTATCGCACAAAAAAGACTCAGATGAAGTTCTTAGGGAGCTGAATGGACGCATATACACACAAGGAATATAATTATTTCAAATAAAAATATTATGAGCATAAAGCAATTTTTACTGTTAATAACAAATATAATTTAAAAAAATCAAAAAGTCCGAAATTTACTTTCGGTATGTTAAAATTGTTATTGTTATCAACAAGTCTTATTAAAAGACTAAAAAATCAGCCTCTAGCCCTCTGAAAAAATTGTTCTCTGACTAAATCCAGCTGCAATCAACTGACTAACAATATTTCATCTAAAAAATGTTTTAAAAATATGAAATCTTCTTTGTTAGTAACAAATATTATAAACCAAGTCAAAAATCGGACACTCTCCCTCTAAAAAAATACTTCCACTAAATTATATATTATGCAAATAAATAGTTACATTCTTTTGAAAAGAAATTGTCAGCAGCTTTCAATTATAATTGTAATTAATAAATATTTACATAGTCAGCTATAACAGTTCAACTTTTAAATAACAGTTTTCTCTGTTATAATCATTGTCTTAATAAAACTGACGATAGGATTTTTAACAAATAGAAAAAAAACTCTTTAGAAGGACAATGTCTGATATTTGACTTTATTTATAATATTTTTTGTCAACAGGAACAATCTAAAGTTGGTTAAACATTTCTTTGATAGAATATTACTATTCAGATGTTTGCTATATGATTTAGAACAAAAAAAATGTTTTGAGGGAGATTAAGTAAATTTTTAATTTGTTCATAATATTTTTAGTTAACAATAACAATTTAAAGTTTTCTTACATTTTTCTGTTGAAATATCACTATTCAGAATTCACCAAATGGCAGCTGTTGGTTCTCCCGTTTCGTGCTCGATAATATATTTTTCTTGCGCTTCTCGCTCGATGGTGTGATTACCTAATTATACCTAATTGTACATAATTACCTAATTATGTTAATTACCTCGCGCTACGCGCTTGGTTTTTGTATTTTTTCCATATTTGTGCAAAAACCCTTTAAAATTAAAGGTCAAACCATCGACAACTGTAATTCGATGATTGTGAATTCTCTTTTGTTAAAGCTCTTTTGGGTTTAACGAGCACAATCTCAAGACGTATCTCGTGCTTCACACTCGATTTTGTCAAAAATATGAACTTTTCTAAATTATATTCAACACTATTATTTTTAATGTACATTATACTGATTTCTGTACCTCGGTCTGGTAATTCTTATTCAGATTTTGCAAAAATAATGAACAAACTTTATTTTTCGTGATTGCTTTAATATTTACTACCTATTTTGCACTAATTTATATTTTTAGCTACCCTGAAAATTGCTTTATTTCAATAAATTGTCTTATTTTTATAATTAAAAAAGGGCGCATTCTGTAAAAAAATTTTAATTAACATATTTTAATAGAGATCTGCTGGGTCAGCTTATTAATATTATAAAAAGTTCTTTTAATTGAGTTCAAATATTTGGACCGCAATTTCTTGAAAGAAATCTTTTTATTAAATTTTTTGTAAAAATACTGTATTAAATATTATCAATTTTAGGAATGTATTAAAATTTGTTGATTGTTTCTTTTCCTACTTGGAAAATGTAACATAATATAATTATAAATAATCACCCGAAAATGACTATAATGCTTCTTCATAATAATTTTCTTCGTAGATCTCCTCGAATATGCATAATTAAATAAAAATATCAAAAAAAGACTCGTTTTGATAAGCGACATATTTCAAATTCTGTAAAAAAATTTCTCTGATATTCTCTGCAATTTTCCTTGTCAACAATAATCAAGAACCAACATTTTGATCTTGTAACATTTTTACCATAGCATCTTTTATAAATTCAATACAAAAAAATTTTCAGACTAAAATTTTTAAATGTCAAATTTATTTATTTAAATCAAAAAAGACTTTTCTACAATTGAAGATAAATTTTAAATCCAAAATTAGTCAATTTTGTAACAACGAATGTTCAACAAAACATATGGAGTCTCGACGAAAAATGATGAGTGTACACAAGATACTTAACTTTTCAAAGAAATATTAAAATTTTAAAAATTATAGTTAAATTTTAAAAGTTATAGTTAACTTCTTAGCCAAATACTTAAATTTGCTACCTACAAAAGCAAGTTTTAACAAAGGGGTTAATTTTTCACCAGGGATGATGAATTTTGAATCAAATAGTTGAATTTTTGATAGAAAGCAATTATTTTTTAACCAATCAGTAGAATTTACAACCAAATAGTTGAACATCTAACCAAAAAATTAAATATTCAACCCGACAAGTTCAATGAATTTAACCCATTTGTTTATTTAACAAAAAACACGAATTATCGAATGAAAAAAATTTAATATGTAATTTTAGGAGCGAAATCATCGGTAGATTTTTTTATTTGTGCATTAAAAGTGTCCATGCACTCTAGCCTTCAAAACTTAGTGGTAGGTTTTTTCAAATTAAACATGGCGGCATCCTATATGGCGGCCCAAATAATAAATTTTTTAAATTTTTTCAGTACTTTTTCCTGCAATAACAATTTTTTCATTTTCGATAAAAATTAGTGCAAATTAGTTTTTTTGGATCGCTGATTGAAAATATGCTATCACGTTTTTAAAATTCAAGATGGCGGATCCAATATGGCTGCAAAAAATGTCAAAAAATGGTTCAATTTTCATGAAAATTCATATAATCTAACATGCCGTTGCCTGGATTTCACCACGAAGAGGTGAACGCAAAAAACAAACCCTCTTATTTTTTTTTTATTTTTTCAAATTAAAATTTTTTTATAAGAAAACCTTTTATAATCAATAAGCTAAATACTTAGTATAAGATTCTAACTTATTGATTCAGATTTTCAAAATTCAAGTTGGCAGATCCAATATGGCTTCC